>SKCR01024396.1:0-119658 GCA_019454045.1 Zanthoxylum bungeanum | reverse complement strand
AGACTCATGGTTCATTGAGAAACCATTGGAATCATATATTCCAGTATACAACATTTACCGGTCTCAACGAGTTTACTTACTGACCAAGTAGTGTAAACCTTGACCTGGAACAGTCTAAGAATGACAGCGTCATTATACAATTCAATGTCAGTTGTGACTTTTTTGCAACTGCATCATGACTAGTCATTCTAAGGTCTATTACATCTTTACCATATTAAAAGATATATTATATTATAAAAACTGCTCATTTTATTCATAATAAAACGTTTACAATAGTATTTACAAGGAAATACAACGGGGAATTGGCGCTCTGAGCACCAACCCCAACAAAATCTCTCACTTGCTCTAGTGCCAATATCGATTGTATCTAATACCCATCGACTCCACATGTTTATCAAATAACTTCGGAGGTTTGGCATTCGTAAGCAGGCCTGCTATATTATCTTCACTCGATATCTTGCACACGACAATATCCCCTCGCGACACAATCTCTCGAATGATGTGGTACTTGCGTTCCACATGCTTTGACTTCTGATGCGCTCTTGGTTCCTTTGCTTGTGCAATGGCTCCAATATTATCACACTATAACAGAATCACATTCTCAATACTTGGGACAACTCCCAATTATGTAATAAAGTTCCTAATCGATACATCTTCCTTTGAAGCTTCAGAAGCTGCAATGTATTCCGCCTCTGTGATGGAATCTACTGTTGACCCCTGTCTGGAACTCTTCCAGCAAACTGCACCTCTGTTAAGGGTAAAGACGAATCCAGATGTAGACTTTCTATCATCAGGATCCAATTGGAATCAGAATCCGTATACCTATTAACTTGCAGTTCTCTTCCTCCATAAATAATCAACTTATCCTTAATACCTTTAAGATACTTCAGGATATGTTTAATGGCCATCCAATGGTCATTTCCTGGATTGGACTAATATCTACTGGTTACGCTAACAACGAAACTGATATCAGGCCTAGTACATAACATGTCATACATTATGCTACCCAAACACGAAGTATAAGGTTGGTTAGACATTCTAACCTTCTCATCTTCTGTTTGTGGACTCATCTTCTTTGAAAGATGAATCCCATGTCTGAACAGTATATTTGCTGTCTTACAGTTACCAAAATTATACCGTTCCAAGATCTTATCTATGTACGTTGATTGGGATAACCCAATCAGCTTCCTCTCTCTATCTCTATAGAGTTTTATGCCTATAACATAGGAAGTTTCTCCTAGGTCCTTCATGGAGAAATTCTTACAAAGGTAAGCTTTGACGCCTTGCATCATCCCTATATCATTCCCAATGATTATGATGTCGTCAACATAGAGGACTAAAAATACCACCATGCTCCCACTGGCATTCTGATACACACAGGATTCTTCCGAATTCTTGAGAAAACCAGACGATCTAATAATCTCATCGAATCGAAGATTCCAACTTCGTGAAGCTTGTTTAAGTCCATAAATTTACTTCTTAAGCTTACATATCATTACCCGAGTTTTCGCTGGACGCAAAACCTTACGGCTGTTCCATATAGATTTCTTCATCAAGAAATCCATTTAGAAAAGCCGTTTTGACATCCATTTGCGAAATCTCGTAATCATGATACGCAGCTATAAAAAGCAAATTTCTAATAGACTTAAACATTGCTACTAGCGAAAAAGTTTCATCGTAGTCGACGCCAGGTCACTGCGTGTAACCTTTTACTACCAGTCGGGCCTTATAGGTTTCAACCTTTCCATCAGGCATGCGCTTCCTTTTGTAAACCCATTTACAACCGATAGGAACAATTCCTTCGGGAAGCGGAACCAAGTCCCAAACTTGATTCTCATGCATTGAGTCTAACTCGGATTTCATGGTACTTTGTCATTTCACGGAGTCAATGTCCAATATCGATTCTCTATAGGTAAAATGATCAGTCTCTTCAACTAAGTAAACATCGAGACTTTTTTCTTGTATCAAATACAAGCGTTAAGGAGGTCTAGATACCCTTTGTGACCTACGGAGTGTGTGTGTTGAAGGTTATTCATCTACTTGAACTTCAGGTTCCTCCATTGGTTCGTTGTTTTCAGGTTGGACTTGATCAAGTTCAACCTGTCTATGATTACCACATTCTGACAAAAATTCTACCTCTATAAATTTTGCGAAGCGAGCTACGAACACATTTCGATGCTCGATATAATAGAACAGATATCCCTTCGTATTCGAAGGATATCCAACAAACCTAAAATTTTGCCCTCGAGGCGAAAACTTATCTTGCTGAGTCATCCTCACATAGGCAGGACAACCCCAAACCTTAATATAATTAAGATTCGGTCTCCTACCGGTCCATATCTCATACGGAGTCGTAGGAGCAGGTTTTGAAGGAATCTTATTCAAAAGGTGTGCAGCTGTTAAAAGAGAGTAGCCTCATAAGTAATAGGGAAAATCTGTAAAACTCAACATTGATCGGACCATATCCAATAAAGTTTGATTTCTCCCTATCAGACACTCCATTATGCTGTGGAGTACCTGGAGGAGTATATTGAGCGAGAATCCCATTCTCCTTCATATAATCCATGAACTCACTGCTCATATATTCGCCGCCTCGATGAGATTGAAGGTATTTAATATATTGACCAGTTTTTTTTTCTACTTCATTTCGAAACTCTTTGAACTTTTCAAAGGTTTCCGATTTATGTCGCATCAAATAGACATAACCGTACCGTGACAGATCATCGATAAAGGTAACGAAGTACGAATAACCACTGTGAGTAGTTTGACTTAGTGGACCATATACATCAGAATGTACGAGTTCCAATAAGTTAGTGGCGCGGTGTCCAACACCAGAAAATGGGGCTTTGGTCATCTTACCCTGAATACACGATTCACAAGTTTGATAAGGTTCAATGGTGAGATCCGGTATCAAACCATTATTAACCAATTGGGTAAGGCGTTTAATGCCTATATGACCTAGCCGCATATGCCAAAGTTCAGTATTATTAACAACAGGTAAACTACGTTTATTAATCCCAGTATTCAAAATATCTTTAGAAGTATGCAATGTGTAATGACCATGCTCATTTGGATAACAAATGATCTGAATATTACGTTTATCATATAAATACAAAGAACAATTCTTAATATTAATACGATAACCTTGTGTATCTAATACAAAAAGAGATAATATTTGTTACACATCCTGGTACAACATAGCAATCATACAATAAAATGATCTCATTCGGCAAAGGGATCTCGCATACTCCCACTGCAACTGCATCCAGAGAGTCTCCACTCCCAAAGCGCACTGCATCTCTCTCTCCAGGCTTTACTTTCTTACTTTCCTTCAGCACCTGCAACAAATTGCAAATGTGAACAGGACAAGCAGAATCCAAAATCCAGCAGGATGTAACAGCTTCACAAGCCAGTGAGAAAATAATAAATGGAAAAATAAATATACCTGATGTAGATGCTCTCTCATTCCTTACTTGGCAAATGTAATCATGACAGTTCCTTTTTCCAGTGCCCGATTTTGCTGCAGTGATGACATTTGTCGTCAGAAGCCCTCTTGGACTTTGCTAGCTTTCCATGAGGTTGAGAACCGAAACCCTTATTATTCTTCATTTTCATCTTCTTTCCCTTTGACCAGGTTTGGGAAGAAACAGAAAGTGAAGTAGGTTTCAGAGGGCGAGTCGATACTTCATTCCTTAGGTCCACTTCTGCGTGATCAGCATCTTATGCAGTTCATGGTAGGAACAAATAATCCCATTCATGTTGAAATACATCACGAATTGGCGATATGAAGCTGAGAGCGAACCAAGAATGACACTCCTATCGAGAATGTCATTTAGAGGGATTATGTTGCCTCAGTTGATCGATCAAATCGATCATGTGAAGAATATGCGAGCTCACACAGCTTGCCCCTCGTCCAGTCTCGCATGGAATAGTTCCATCGCAACTTTATGAACAACAATTTGTTCTTGGTTCATGAACAATTCTCTTAATCGCATCATCATACTATAGGCATCTGTCATCCCATAGTATTGTTTCTTGAGTCCTGGTGCCAGTGAAGTTAAGATGTATGATTTAACTTTTAAATCATCATCTTTCTAAGCTTGGAAAACTTGGTGTTCCTCCGGTGTTGCGTCCTCAGACACAACAAAGGGCAGCGGACCCTCGAGTACATATCCCAGCTTTTCGGAATCAAGGACAATCCTTAAATCCAAATCCCAATCGGTGAAGTTCTCAACGCCTTTAAGTTTATTCGTATCCAACATACGCGTAAATGGATTAGTCGATTGTGCCGCCATCACAAATCTATCATATAGATTATGAAAAACGGTTAGCAAAAATTAAGCATTTTCATATAATATCAAAACATTAACTAGATCATGGATTTTTAATCCAAAAATGCCCCTCCCACTAAATCATGCAATATTGTAATCCCTAAACAAGATACAAAGATTTAATAATTAAATTAAATACAAATAGTGAAAGGTGGATCCCATGAATATATTTCAGCTCACAGCTTTGGCACGTTCTCGCCTACGTATATTCATCAGGTAGACAACTCCTTGTCAATCACTCAATAATGACTCATGGGTTTCCGGTCCTGGTCGTTTCTCGTTGTGACAGCTTTGGCACGTTCACAAGGAGGCGTGCCAAGGTTAAACTCGTCAATGATAAAATCAAGCTACTTGCGTAACCCTGACAGCTTTGGCACGTTCAGAATTCCTTTTCGCTTGAATATATCTAGTATCTGATATACATCCGGCAAAAATAAATTTCTATCATCTATACCCTCACAGCTTTGGCACGATCTCGGATGTAGTCACAGAAAAAAATCCATAAACCGTATTGACAACGGACCATGTAACATGCATCAAATATATAATTAACATAAACCTTATTAATTATGGATTTTCCGCAAAAGATGTTTTTTTACTTTATTTAATCAATTAAATAAACACATGCATGCATAAGTAAATATTAAATTAAACATTGAATTTAAAAGGCATAATCATATTAGGGTGTCCAAAATCAGACTCGCTCTGTTACCATTTTGTAGGGGTTTTATGGCGAAAATCCGATAACGCAGCGGAATCGCGGAAAATCAAAATTTTCTGATTTCAAAATTTTTCTTGGATCAATTAAATAAACTTATTTATTTAATTATCCAATTATTAAATTCTGAAAAATTACACAAGAAATCAAATTTCTTGGTAATTACCGAATTACTTCACAACTTTGCAAATTGATTATTTTAGTCCTAAAATTCTCAAATACAATTTTGGATAATTCTAAATCATTTCTAAAATGATTTCCAACATGTCCAACACATCAAAATCAGATTACACAAAATCCCCAATTTTTAGCTAATTGCCGAAACAGCCCCAGATTTTTCAGTTTTTACAATTTGGTCATTTTATGTTCAAAACATGGCAAGATCAAATCCAGTCAACTCAAAAATTAATACGCATCATATACACACCATAATACATCACATATATGAAAATCCCCAAATTTAGAAAGGGTTAAGAACCCTAATTTTACAGTTTCTTCAAATTGGCAAATCTTACCAAATCAATTAAATCCATCACTTTAATTCAATCTAAACTACACCAAACAAGTCTCACCATCATGAAACAACTCAAGAAGAATTATAGGTCATCAATGAGTGGCTTAACAACTCTAGAATGACAACATGATTATCAAATAATCAAAAGAAAGCCATTGAATCATTTCAAGCTTACTTTAACCATACATGCATACATCTTTCAAAAAAATTCACAACCAATTAAAAGACAAAATAAAAGTGTAGAGACAATATCCTAGCAACACATGTTGAAGCTAAGCATGTTAGAAATATTTTCTATGTTGGAAGATTAAAAGAAAGACTTACAAAATCAATTATTTCAAGCTTTTTTCTTCTTGTCTTCAAACTTTTCTCTCAACACTTTTGTATTTGTTTTGGTAACTTATGAACCATTAACCTAATGAAAATGAAACAAAACAATATACACTCCTCAGATATGCCCTTGGCCGAATTTGGTGTATACAATAATATTTAGATATTATTTTTTTGTTTTAATTAATTTGCTTTATCAACTTGCATTTTGAATCATTACACCTTTAATGAATTTCAACAAGTCAACAAAAGCAACTCAAGGCATTTCCAATAAATATCAAAATTAAAGATATTTATATTTTTAATTAATTTAATTATTTAACAATTAAAGAATTAAAGAATTATTTAAATACAAATATTTTAAATATATGTATTATATTTACTTTAAATATCCAATATATATATATATATATATATATTTATGATATATGTCAAATATCACATTTTGACATTTAATTAATGTGTATTTAATAAAATCTATCATTAAATAAAAATACATAATAATTAGGAAATGACTATTAGGTCCATTCGCATGTATTTTTTGTTTAACCTTTAAACGACTTATAAATAATCAATATTATTCATAAAAGTTGCCCTAGTGCTCTACGAGTATATTTCACTAGTGAGACTCTCTAGATTCAGGCATATCCGTCACGAAATCCAATTTCGTGTCCATAATTTACCCACCTATAAATTATGACGACCACGGATAAACTCGTTGAATCATACAGGTTGATTTCATGTCATATGTATAATTCCTCCGTCACAGGTATCCGAATATATCCCAGAAATATAGATGTAAACGTGAAATCTCTATAGGGACAATCCCGTCGACGTCTCTATTAACAATCTCTAAAAGAACACTTAGAATTGACTTTTAAAGTGTACCATGGGCCCATGGTTTTTATCTGATTGCTAATCATATATTGACTACCTATGCTCTGTACATAGAACTGACGGATCCTATCTCGACATACACATGACACCCCGAGGATCTGTCCACACCCAACGAACAGACAGAGGTCCGATCTAAATATATCGGTGACGTGACTGCCATCTAAGTGTGGAAGATGTCTCATATGCCAACAGTGGTATCTCAAGTCGAAGAATCACAAATGCTACTCAACCCGAGAAAATTCTTATTAACGTTGGTGTACCATCCATTAAGAATCTTCGGTGAGTCGTTCAGTGTTTATCCGTTATAAACACCTACACGTCTATACGAGTCTCCAAGACTCATGGTTCATTGAGAAACCATTGGAATCATATATTCCAGTATACGACATGTATCGGTCTCAACAGGTTTACTTTACTGACCAAGTAGTGTAAACCTTGACCAGGAACTTTCTGAGAATGACAACGTCATGATACAACTCAATGTCAGTTGCGACGCTTTTGCAACTGCATCATGACTAATCATTCTATGGTCTATTACGTCTTTACCATATAAGAAGATATATTATATGGTAGAAACTGCCCATTTTATTTATAATAAAATATTTATAATAGTATTTACAAGGAAATACAACGGGGAATTGACACTCTGAGCACCAACCCCAACAAACATATCAAGAACATGCCTCAAATGCAACTCATGCTCCTCAGTTGACTTACTGTAAACTAAGATGTCATCAAAGTATACTACAAAAACTTACCTATAAACGCATACATAACATGATTCATTTATCTCATAAATGTGCTAGGTGCATTTGTAAGATCAAATGTCATAACTAACTATTTATACAATCCATATTGAGTCTTAAATGTGATTTTTCATTCATCTCATTCTCTCATGTGAATCTGATGGAATCCACTTTTTAAATCAATTTTACTAAATACCTTTGAACCATGCAATTAATCTAACATGTCATCTAGCCTATGAATAGAATGATGATACTTTACCATTATATTAATGATTCCTCGATAATCGATACACATCCTCCATGTCCCATGGCGAGGAACTGACTTGGATAATTAGGCCAAGACGCAATATATAGAACCTCAAGAACCGCGAATTTGATTTTGTAGGAACAGAACACTTCCAAGGTCACAAAAGACCCACAAAAAACTTCTCTTTGAAAACCCTTAAGATGATGCCTGGTTGTGTTCTACTAGAACGGAGATGCCACAAAGATTGCTACACCTTAGATAAGTCGAAGCTGAAATAAATGAGAATCTCTCCATTAAGATTTAAATTCGGCCATAGCCTTTTCATTGAGAAGAAATTCGAAAATGGTGTATATTCTTTAAGGATGATAAAGTTACAATATCTATATATATATATGTATATATATTTTGGAAAATTATAAATTTCATAACAAAAATGATATGTACAAAATACAAGGGGCATCCTCCATGAAAGAGCACTCGAGCTCAAAATACAACCAGAGCTTAAGGGACAAAAAATCGAATCCCAAGCAAACTAAAAAGAATTACAGAACTAACCCAGCTCGCAAAACAAACAAGGAGACCTTAAGAAAACCATCAGCGAGAGGCCCAAACAAACAGAGAAAATAGAGCCCATTCAAGAGAGAGGAAATGGCAGCCCTCAATCCTTCGAGACCACCGTAAACACCCACCAAGGCAACCTAAGACAGCCACGAGCCTTGCCCAACAACTGGGCAAGCTAAAACCAAATCCACCAGCACCAAGAAGCCCAGCCACAACCAGCCGAACACGGAAACAAAGCACGAAATCAAAGAAAAAAAAATAAAACCTCCACTGGTCGTAGAGCTGAAGCTACTGCAGAAACCAGCAGCCTTTCCTCCAAAATTGGCAGACCTGAAATTGCAGCAGTAGCATACTTCGGCCGAGCCAAACAACATGGAAAGAAGAACAACCCCTTATATAGACTAGGGTACTATCCGTAGGCAGAAGCTTCCCAGAGACTACAAGAAAAGCTCAAAAGCAAAAAAAAACCATGAAAATTTAATCCCATTTCAAACATGCCAAAAGGATTTCAGGTGAGTCCTTGACAAATAGAAGAAGTCTGATCTAGAAAAGAAACCACAACCCACCAAAATAGGGTAGCAATCCTTGCAAAAAAATGCCTCAATGAAACCATACCCTCAAGCTTCAAATCACAACCCCCACAAGTATTTAACCTCAACTGGGAATTCACTACAGTCACTTAACCAGACCAATCTACATCTGATTGCTTCGTAAATTCTTTATTTACAAAATCTTCCGAGCGTGAACTCTGGATAAACACCATTCGGTTCTTTTCATACCAAATAAAGTACACAGTAGCAGCTAAGGCAATTCGAGCAAGCATAAATACCATGTCGCCTTTCCTTTTGAGTTTAATAACAGCCCAGTGAAGGAAATTTGCCCAGTTCAAACATGGCCAACGAACTGGGACCTTCAGACAAATTACTTGCCAGACCAGTTTGGCAAAAGGACAGTCAAAAAACAAATGCTCATGTGTTTCTACACCAGAATAGCAAAGCACAGAAGATGCATTCTAAAGGATCCCAAACTGCCCAAACTGGTAGAGCCTATCTGTGTGATCTTTCCATAGAAACTAACCACAATATGAAAGAATGTCTTGGAATATGACCCTTGAACCATAAGAGGTGATGGATTGTATTAGAAATTCTCTTGTTTCGCAAAAAATTCCAGGCACTGTCAATCACAAAAGTCCATGAGCTGCTGCCCATCCACACATACCAGTCTTGCTTTCCAGATACGACCGAGAAATTTATAGAATCCCAAACCTTTAATGTCGGAAAAGTATCAGGACAAGACAAGTTACGATATATAGTACAATATATTAAAAAACAAGTTACTAAAAATATACTTAAAAGTAAAAAGACCAAAATATCTTAAAATTACCCAATGACTACATTGACTACATTGGGTAGTTTAATGTCGGAAAAGTATAAGGACAAGACAAGTTACGATATATAGTACAATATATTAAAAAACAAGTTACTAAAAATATACTTAAAAGTAAAAAGACCAAAATATCTTAAAACTACCCGATGACTACATTTTCTATTTTGACCAAATTGTCTATTTTGAACAAAATTTCCCAAATTTCGTGGTCTTCCATTTACAAGGCCCAAATTATGTGTCCTGAAGCCCATTAAGTGTAATCTTGGCCAAATATTTGGTGTTGGACTTGATTCCTCTTAATCCGTCAAAACAACTTCTATGATGGGCTTGCGTCATTCTCATATATCTCAATCTGGTTCATTGGGTTTGAAGGTTGTCTTGAACTTGAAGATTGAATACAAATTTACCTATAATAAGCCCAATTGAATTCTTTTGTTAAGGTCTCTCAGGAGGGTACATTGATCATATCATCCCATCTTTCTTAGGAACTAGAAGCACTAGTACTGCATAAGGAGTCATGCTCTCCCTTATATACCCTTTGTCCATCAACTCCCGCACTTGCCTTTTAAGCTCATTTGTCTCATCGGGATTGCTCCAATAAGCTGGCTTGTTGGGAATGAGTACGCCCGGTATGAATTCTATCTAGTGCTCAATGCATCTAATAGGTCGAAGCCCACTAGGGAAGTCCTCTGTCAGTACATCATTGTATTCTTACAAAAGAGATGAAATAGACACAGGAAGCAAGAGGTTAGTGTTAGAAAAATAAACATAGGCTCATTGTAGACTAACAATAGTATAAGCTTGCTAGCTGTGAAAACTTTCATCGCTTCATCCTCACCCATGTAGAAACTTTTTTTCGCTTGCCTTTTTGTTTCCCTCTCACGTTCACTCACGCTTCACTTAGGAACACTCACGACCTTGGCCTTATTTTTCTCACCGGATTCGACTTTAGCTCATTTTAGATCACCATTCTCACTCGTTTCCCTCAATATTATGTTTTCCCTCACTCTCTCTTTATCACACTCAAGTTGCAACTTAACCTGATCCACGTGGACTTGTCTATGTGTAAGTGGGTATAAGGTAATAGGTTTTCTCTTATGCTGAAAGGAGAAGCTTTTTCTTATACCCATCATGAATAACCTTCTTATCAAAATGCAATGGCTTGCCCAAAAGAATATGTCCAGCATGCATCGGTATCATATTACATAGAACATCATCAGAGTATGGCCAATGGTAAATGACAAGGTGCCCAATGGTGTGTGGCCCAATTGTGTATGGCCTACACCAATAACAATGACAGAACCATGTTATGTCGAAATTACCTATAAACCCCTAGTTTTGTACATGCACTGGTTTGGTATAATCCCCTAATTTTGGGGGGCTTATACAAAATTATTGATAAGGTTCTTGGGGCTTGTACATAACTAGAGGTTTACTTGGTTTCCTTTCAACAAGTGGGTTTCTTGTCATTTGGTATCATGAGCTAAGGGTTTCAAGGTCTGATTTTCCTATCATTTTGTGTTATTTGATTGTGTTTTCATCTTTTCTATTTGTTGATTCAGTTTCGACATCAAGTTTTTACTTCTAGCTTGATTCGACCACTGGTGGATCTTGTTGGATCTTTTTTTTTTCTAGTTGATTCTTGTTGATTTGTGATCAAAATAACATGAATAACATTATGCCTTTGAGTGTTTTTGATTGATCATGAGTTTTTCTTCATGTTCTAATTTCAGCATTTAGGTCAAAATTGGGGATTTTTTGTTCTTTGTTTAAATCAAGTGTTTAATTGTCAATCACATGTTGTTAGGAGTTGGTTAACATTATTAACAAGTTAGTTATGTAAAAAAAAAGTACTACGTCAAATTCGGCCTAAGGAGGATCTTGACACATCTTATATTGTTCTTGTTGAATGCATGCCAATTTCTCTTGTTTCATTAGGTATTTTTCATATCTACTTTGTAAAAATCAGATTGTGCATCCATTACTCTAGCTTTGGCGTGAGCTTGCTTTGTTTGCATTCTTGTGAAATTAGTGTAATCATGTGAGTTTGAGTGAAAAGAAAGAATGTTTGAGTTCTTTGATTTCTTCTTTCTTCTTGATCACTTCGAATCTTTTGGTGATTAAGATTTTGTTCTTTGTTTTCTTTTCCTTTCTTCACTTCGAGCATTATTCTCATTTTTATTGCTTTTGTTATTAGTTTTGGTTTGTCTTTTATGGCGTCTTCTTGCTATGGTGGTGATGCTAAGGATTTGGTCAGGGTGATTAATAATGGTGGATGTCTTGATTTGATCAAGTTGCATGGTGGTGATACTAAAGATTCGACATTCTTGAATGATGTCGGGGCTAAAATAGATAATTTGGGGAATTCATTAGCAATGGTGGTAGTTATGTTGTTGATGATGTCTTTCATTTGGCAAAGGTTGACAATTCGACCTAATTTTTTTTTTTAAGATAATGTAAGTATATTAACCAAAAAATTACAAAATAACATGGGCATACCCCAGACAACTAGAGAGGACAAGCCCTCTTAGCAACAAGAGCCAAAAGCTACAAAAGAAACAAGTACATCAAAAGATATCACCAGACAAATGCTAAGAAAAGTGAAGCCATTTATTATCATAAGATGGATTCACTCTTCGTAATAAACTAGCACGCGTCTGAATAGAAAATACAATATCAGTGAGAAGAACACTAAAGGGGTGAGGAGGCTCATCATGAAGGCGGGCATTTCTCTCCCTCTAGATGTAGTAAACTAAAGCTGTAAACGAAATTCGAATTAGTAAATGACATAAGGAGCCACTAGTGTACTGATCCATCCACTCAACAGTCTACAACCAAACCTGAGAGCTCCAATCCAAACCACACATAGCCAACACAATCGTCCAAGCCTGGAAAGAGAAAGAGCACTGGAAGAAAACGTGATCTATGTCCTCCCCAAAACAACCACAAATGATACATCTCGAGCATGAAGAAATGCCAAAACTCATCAGCCTATCCTGGGTACAAAGGCCACCTTGAATAGTCAAGCAAATCAGAAAAGAATGGCGTATGATAGCCTTACGAAACCACATAATCCAATACCAATGCACCAAAGTGCATCTCATCCTCATAGCATTCAAAGCCCTCCTAACTGAAAAAATACCTCTACAATCATCCTCCCAAACCAACTCATCCTCCCTCATGCTATAAGGAACAAAGTTAGGGAACAAGCCAACTCAAGAAGGGCTACAAATCTAGCCGAAGGCCAACGCCAAGAAGAGTCTGTAATAATAGTAGCTACTATAGCCATCTTATCCAAGCCAGAGACATAAATGACTCTCTCACCCATCGTATCTAAAATCAGACAAAGTCAATGCCAATTATCGAACCACAACAAAGCCTTTTTCACCATTCCAATTCCTAAATCTCATCCCCCAATGAGCCCAGGATAAAAGACCCAAAATCTTCCTCAAGTTCCATGAACAATCTGCAGAACATGACACCTCCGAAAACTTCACCCATGCAACAGGTAGGACTAAACCCAAGTAGACCAATAAGAGATATGACCGGAGCAAAGAAACCACAAATGCTTAATAATGGTCGCTCTATTCCAAGTTTCCAAACTTTAATCCCCATACCCCATTCTTCTAAAGGCAAACAAACTCTACTCCAAGCCACCTTCGCCCATGAAGAAGCAAGCTCACTACCCTTTCATAGAAAAGATCTCAAAGTTGCATTCAGCTTCCTAATAACATACTTAGGCAGGATAAACAAGGAGGACCAATACACTTGAGTAGAGAAAAATAGTACATTTTCTCAAGCTTCTGTTAGGATTATTGGTCCCAATAATAGTCGTATTAACTTGAAGCAAACTCTTGGTACTTATTCTTCATCTTTTTTTTGATTGATCATGGAGATAACTTGGCCGTGAGGGTGAAAAAGGAAAGAGGAATTGGTAGAGATGTTGAGGGAAATTTGGGTAATGTTTCTAGTAAGATGATAGGGGTTAATTTTGAAAATTCCTATTGTAATGACTTACGTAATTCAAATTTGAATGTTTCCTTGGATGTTTATGACATGTCTAATCATGCTAATACTAATATAGCATGAAATTATGTGGATGGCCTTAAATTTTGAAGTGGAAGGAAGTGCTTCTAAGGAAGTAGCTGTGGTGTTTTTGGATAAGAGGGAGGATGGTTAATGTACTCCTATTATTTCTTTGCCTAATGATGTACTTGATGATGATGGATGGCTGAGTTTACACTAGGAGTCGATAGTGCTTCTCCTAGTTCTAGTGATAATATGCCAGTAGTAATGGCTAAGGACTCTTCTAAGAAAAAAATGGAGCATATTGGTAAGCATGAGAAGGGCCTAGGTAGCAAGAGGGGTTAGAAGCGTCAATCCCCTAGAGGGGGTAGATTGAGATGATTTGCTTGGGTTAGGTTTCTCATCTTTAGAATTTTTTAATAATTTTTTATTTTTGGAATATTCGGGGTCTCAATGAACCAATGAAGCAAGCTGAGGTTAGGAAGTTTTTTCGTGATGAAAGACTTTCTTTGTGTGGATTAGTTGAAACTAAGGTGAATGATGTTAATTTAATGTGTATTTCTTTGGCTATTAATCCTTCATGGAAGTTTTTTTGCCATTCCGATGTTCTTCCATTTGGTCAAATTTGGGTTTGTTAGAATCCAAGTAATGTTGATGTTAGTATTATTCACTTTTCTCCTCAAGCTATCCATTGTCGTGTTTCATATGTTACTTCTCTTTGGAGTTGTGTAGTTTCGATGGTTTATGGTAAGTGTGATTTTGAGAGGCGTCGGGAGTTTGGGTTGATTTGTTGGCTAGTAGTAGTGAATTTGACACCTCTCGTGGTTGGTTATGGGTGATTTCAATGCCATTTGTTCTCATTTTGAGCGTAGTGGTTGTTTTTTGGCATGGCCTATTTGGAAAGATGAGTTGGGTGGTTGCTTGGGCCAGACTGGTTTAGATGATCTTCAGTTTTCTGGTTGTCATTTTATATGGTTTAATAAGCAGGTTCATTCTCCTATTTGGTGGAAGCTGGATCGTGTTATTGCTAATACATCCTGGGAGTGTCTCTTTCCTGGTTCGATAGTTAGGTTTCTTCCTCCCTATATTTCGGACCATTCTCCTATATTTTTTTTTTGGATAAAGTAAGTATATTAGCCTAAACAAAACTATACAAGAGCAAATGGGCATACCTCAGCCAACTAGAGAGGAAATGCCCTCCTAGAAGAAAAGCCGAAAGGCTACAAGCAAAAAAAGATCAAGAGAAGATGTCATCGGGCAAGTGCCAGGAGAGGTGAAACCATTTATTGTCATAAGATGGTTTCACCTTCCGTAATAAGCTAAAGCTTGGGATATTGATGTTATTTGGCCGAACATCAAGATTCCCTTACGGCTATGGCTAAAGCTTGGGATATTGATGTTAGTTGAACCCTGATGTTTTGCTTTTGTCGAAAGCTGAAGAGTGTGAAGGGTGCGCTGAAGAAGTTTAATATATAACACTTTTCTAATCTTTCTGATAGGGCTTTGGATGTTAGGAGGGAGTTGGAGAGGGTGCAGAGTGCCTTGTAGGAGAACCCTAGTGACTCTTTTATTTTAGGTGAGGAGGCATGGTTATTTTTATTGTATGGTAACCTGAGTCGAGCTGAGGAGGGTTTAGTTCAGCAAAAATCTTGAGTTCAGTGGCTAAATCTTGGGGATCAAAATACGAAGTTCTTTTTCCAAGCTATGAAACAACATCATCGACGTAGCAAAATTACTTCTATCTCTAAGGAGGATTGGTACTCGTTTAGAGGATGCTGCTTTGGTTAGAGAGGAGATTCTGTCTTTCTATGGGAGTTTTTGGGGCCTCAGACTAGTTTGCAGGATTTTGATAGGGATCATCTTCATTCGGCTATTACTCAGTATGTGTCTGATGAGCTGAGGGGAGATTCTTGCTCATGAGGTTTCAAATAAGGAGATTAAGGTTGTTTTGCTCTCTTTAAAGGATAATAAGGCTTCTGGTCCAGATGGGTTTAATTCGGGTTTCTTTAAGAAAGCTTGGAGTATAGTGGGTGATGATGTCCTTCGTGCTATTCATTTTTTCTAATGTTCGGGGAGACTCTTGAAGCAGATAAATATTACATCTATTGCTCTAATTCCGACGATTCCTAACATGTCTCAGGTTAAGGATTTTCTAGCTATATCTTGTTGTAACACTATTTACAGGTGTATTGCCAAGCTTACTGTAGGCACTGCATTTTTGCATATAAGCCCGATGATGAGTCTCGTATGGACACACTACCTCTTTAGTTGTGAAAGCCGCGGGAAACGGACGTTGGAAGGGTAAAGTTAGAAATTGGCATTTGGTCGGATTTAATTGTTTCGCTTCGGGTTCACTTGTTGGACCTCTATTTTAAAACACACCAAACCCATTAAATCACATCTCACAAATTAAATAATTAAAACATTTAAAATACATGTCACAAATTAAAATAAATTAAATTAAACTTAAATTAAATTAAATTAAATCATATTCACAAATTAAATTAAATGAAATTAAATTAAATCAAATCAAAATAAATTCATTCAATATTTAATAATTCACTCACCAATTTAAAAATGATTCACTCACCAAATTTAAATAATTTCTTGCCTTAAATAATTAAAATTAAACACAAATTAAATTACATAAACCCTAACCCTACCCTCTCACTATATAAACAACAACAAACCCTAGGATCTCTTCCTCTCGGCCCTTCTCACTCTCCAAATAACCCTCAAAACAGTCCCCTAATTACCAAAAATAGTGACCTAAAAATACAACAAAAACAGCAGCAAAACGGAGTGAAAACAGTGACCCGAACAGTGAAACAGCGAGGAAAAATGTTGGATTAGTGAACCGGAAAAGTTGTGGAACATAAACCCTTCCGACGGCCGTGTAACGCGCTTTCGAGAGACGACAAAAGAGGTTAGACCTGAGGGCACCCTTTTTATTTATTACTTTTTGTTTATTTTTATTTATTTAAAAATATTATCGCATGAGAGTCATTTGAGGCATGATGTGATTGTTGGATGAGCGGAATATGTGTTCCCTTTTGTGGTATATAGGATGGAAACCCGGACGTAAATTCCGTAGCTGAATCCGAATGGACGGTAGTGCGGTTTGTACTCGGGATACAACGCCACGTACCATTTAAGAGACACGTATTTCGTCTCATCCAAACTTGTGTTTGAGCATGTTGTAGTTCGTGGATTATTTAGTTATTATTTAAAGCATGATTTAGTTTAGTTTATTATTTAACTTTCAAAGGACGTTTATGCTATTTAGGCATGTTGTTTATTTATTCTTTATGCATGATGTTTAGTTTAGTTCATATTTATGTTTAAGTAGTTATTTGTTAATAAGATTTAATGGTTCAATATGCTCAATGTGTGAAACCGTGTTTGCCGTTCAATGATTTATTTTCAAGCATGCAAACTTAGATTAGGAGTTAGTTAGATGAAAGCATGTTAGATCTAAGTACCCTTTGAGCATGATTATTGAGTAGACTCGGTTAATTTATTGCATAAATTATATCATCAGAAGTGACATAAGTAAGGGACCATTCCGAACCCAACGGTTTGAGGTATTCCCTTGCGAGGGGTGAGTGCGGCCTTAAATCTTTGTCCCGGTTCACACCGGGTGGCGACTCCATGTTATTTCGTACTCCCAACTAGGCCGCGAGCCTAGAAACAGCGTCGCCGATTTCTGTTGTCTACACTTATTACAGATCAAATTAAGATTGTTCTTCCTTCAGTGGTAAGTCATAATTAATATGCTTTTGTTGTGAGGCAGCGTATTAGTGACAATATTTTATTGTGTTAGGAGTTGGTGGGGAATTATCATCAGAGTTATAGGATCTCGAGATATGATCCTAAGGTTGATTTGATGAAGGCTTATGATACTATTCGTTAGGATTTTATAGTTGAGGTTTAGAGGACTATTGGGTTTCTATAAAATTTGGTGGGTTGGATTCGGGAGTGTATGACTTCTACGATGTTCTCAGTGTCTATTAATGGAAAGTTGAACAGTATTTTTTTTTTTGGATTTATGCGCAATAGCATAATGTAATATGTAAACGGGATTTTATTTTAAGTAATAAACTGACAAGAACTCACTTGGGTTGGAAACCAAGCAAACCCCAAGCATCTTTCTCAAAACCCCAAGAACTTTGAATACTGATTTTGTAGGAACAAAACCCAACCAAGATCAGCCCCTAACCACCATGAACTCACGTCCATGATAACCACAAGCATGAAATCAGATTGTATTTTGCTAGCAATGGAGACGCCACTAAGTTGCCAAGCTTAGATAAGTCAATTTGAACTTGAAAAGGGGAATCCCTCCCTCAACAAGGTTTTGGCCATAGCCATGGAAAGCTCAAGCTTTTCTCTCTTTCAAATTTCTGTATATCACGTTGGTTATCTCCAAAATACAAAGAAGAGTCATATAATAAGGGTTACAAGAGAGTAAAAAGACTAAAACGACCCTAGAGCTAAAATTACCAAAAGCCCTAAGTCAAGCACCTCAACCACGACCATTAAGGTCCTTTTGTACCTAAATAAACTTAAAACAAAGATTAGAAGCTAATCTCACTTAAGCTAATTGAGGTGCTTACATGCTATAATAAATTGACGTGCTTGCGGCTAAGTACAGATCTAAGCATAATTAAGCCTAATGGCATAGTCAACCATTCTAATTACATCATAAATAATGTCAAAATGTCGAGCACAAATGCCCCCATTTGGCCGAATTCAACATAGTCCCAAAATGGGTGAAATCGGGTCAAAAGGGTGCTGGTGCTGAAGCTGCTCTGCTATGCTTCAGTCTGAGCTGATCTGGGTCAAATGAAATAGCTTGGGGACCTCTCTGGTTATGCCCATATGTGTCTTTGGTGTGCACTTGACTTGGTCGCTGCAACTGGTCACATAGCTCTGAGCTAGTCCCGCAAAGGCCTCTCTGATCTTCATTGCTCTTTGGCGTGTGATTGGACCTGTTGGCAACTGCATGGGTTCCTCCAAGTTGTTAGATGCATCATGTAATGTCTCTGGTGTGGTTGGACTCATGTAGCAGATAAGTTGTACTTACCTTGCAAATCCAGCTTATATGCATTGTCGTTAATCCTTTCCAAGACTTGAAATGGACCATCCCATCCTGGTTGCAACTTGGATCTTTTCCTCTTGTATATAAAGCCACACCCAATTGCCGGGGTCATACACAATGCGTTGGAAACCTATTATTCTCACCATCTCTGCCTTTCCCTTATCATTCATACTCCCAAGCTTAATAACAATCAAATATAATAAATCCATAGGAGATAAAGAATTAGAATCATAATCAATCTCATAAGGCAATTAAAAACTAGAAGGATGAATGCATCTATTATATGCAAACTCTGGCCCCGCTATTGCGTCTGTGATCTTCTTAGCTCTTTGGCGTGTGATTGGGCCTGTTGGCAATTGCAAAGGCTCTAATGTTCCTTGGGTGACTGCATTCATGTCAAATGTTGTCCCTTGGATCATGTCATTCTCCCTTTCTTGAAATGGATTCGTCCTCGAATCCGAACCCGGATCACAGATAGTTATGACAAAATCAATTGGACGATGATATTGAAATATAAAAGAATCATACTTGACCACTTGTACCTGCGATGAAAAAGCATAAACAATAGAGAAAATGTTATGGAAAAACTTCACTACCACATCTACTTTCTTTTCACAAGCTCTCACATCTTCATCATCACTCATGGCCACTATCTCAACCATACTTGCAAAGACCTCCTCACACACCTGCTCAGCTTCACTATGTTTTTCAACCACAAAGCACACTACCTCACAAGTGTTTACTCCCTCAATGCTCACGGTCTCACAAGCATTTTCACTCACCATGTCATTTATAACACAATTCACAACATTCAAGGCCTCACAAGTGTTTTCATTCACTATGCACTCAACATCACAAGTGCTTCTCACTTCATTACACACAACTTCAATAGCTTTTGGTTGTTGAGTACACTCTTCATTCACTGCATATTTAGTTACCTTCCAAGTCTTTTTCCATTTCTCATAAGATCTTCTATAATCACTCATAATATCTTAGATATCACTTTTGAGAGTATCCAAAACCTCGATCTTATCATCAATGGTTAGACTTGGACCTGCCATCTCAACACTAAACAAACAGATTAGAAATAATAAAAAGCAAAACAAATATGTAAATCCTCACAATCTCACGTGTTTACACTCAAATGATATCACTCCACTCGTGTTTGCACTCTATTGGCTTTTACCTGATACTGTGCTCACAATCACTGCCTTTTACCACTCTTGAGTTCATCCTCAATTCAAATGTGAATCACACTCAATCCAAGAATGGTCAACTAAAGTGTAGTCCACAAGCTAGCAGAAACACAATGTATATATAGAGCATGTGGAATAAAGCAAATAAGATAAGTAATCACGAAGACTCAATTGAAAGAAACCTATAACTAGAGTGCTCAGAATAAGAAAGAATGACGAGTTAGCTAAATGCAATAAATAAGCAAGCAAGCAATCAAAGTGTCACTGAAGCAATCTTGTGGTCACTCGCTATAGTGTTTGAGCTCACCTTTCTTTTCGTCTCACACACACTCAGAAGTGTTTACACTCCAATGAAGCACAAAGGATTTCAATTCGGCTATAACACAAATATAGTCTTTAAAGCTCACACCAATACAAAACAAATCCAATATCAATGTAACTCATGTAAAGCAATCCAATCAACTTGCAAATGGTCTAATCAAGCTAAGCACAATGCGACCAATTCTCTCTTTTTTTTTCAAAACAAGTAGGTGACTCAGCTGCTTACATAAGTAGCTTACAAGTAGGTCAAGTAAGCATGTCAATTCGGCAATGGTAAGTTACAAACGAACTAAACACTTTTTCCCATTAACTTGGTGATGCAGCAGCTTGCCTCTTCAAGCACCTCTCAAATACAATGATGGCTACTCAAATTTCCATGTCAAGCTCATGAGTGCTTCCATTTTCAATGTCATGCTAATGATGGCTCACGCAAATCAGCAAGCACACTTGTTAATTCATGCTTCAACATAAGCACATCAAGCATCTTACTCACAGAAATATGTGTAACAAAGCAACCAGACTTGTCTCACAAAGTTAACACACAAGCATAAGTAAACTTCAAGAGTAAGTCACGGCCTCATCAATCCATAAGCATTTCATTTTGTTTCAACACTCATTCACTCAAATGCCTCACCACAACACTCAAAAACACTTGTTTTCCTCACACTTCACAAGATTGCAACAACTTCACAAGATTGCAAACAAGTTAGTTCACGCAAATGCTTGGAGTAATGAAGTGCAATCTGATTTTCTCAAAGTAGATATGAACAATACCTATTGAAAACAAGCTAAGTGACATGCATATGGCAAGAACAAAGCAAGGGTGGTGATCGTTCTTCCTTGGCCGAATCTGACCTGATGCATTTTTTTTTTAATTTTTGAAACTTATAACTTAATAACAATGTTAAACACGTCCTAGTAACATACAATTAACAACTAAACACTTGATTCACGCAAAGAACACAAAATCCCCAATTTTGACCTAAGTAGCCAAAGATTAACTCAAAGAAATACTCATGATCAATCAAAAACACTCAAGGGCAGAATGTTATTCATGCTATTTTGATCACAAATCAACAAGAATCAGCAAGAAACAACAAGATCCAACAATGGCCGAATCAAGGTGGAAGTAAAACCTTGAAGCCGAAATTAAATCAACAAAGAAAAAAGACGAATACAAGATTAAACAACACAAAGTATAGGAAATCAGACCTCAGAACCCTAAGCTCTGATACCAAATGACAAGAACTCACTTGGGTTGGAAACCAAGCAAACCCCAAGCATCTTTCTCAAAACCCCAAGAACTTTGAATACTGATTTTGTAGGAACAAAACCCAACCAAGATCAGCCCCTAACCACCATGAAACTCACGTCCATGATAACCACAAGCATGAAATCAGATTGTATTTTGCTAGCAATGGAGACGCCACTAAGTTGCCAAGCTTAGATAAGTCAATTTGAACTTGAAAAGGGGAATCCCTCCCTCAACAAGGTTTTGGCCATAGCCATGGAAAGCTCAAGCTTTTCTCTCTTTCAAATTTCTGTATATCACGTTGGTTATCTCCAAAATACAAAGAAGAGTCATATAATAAGGGTTACAAGAGAGTAAAAAGACTAAAACGACCCTAGAGCTAAAATTACCAAAAGCCCTAAGTCAAGCACCTCAACCACGACCATTAAGGTCCTTTTGTACCTAAATAAACTTAAAACAAAGATTAGAAGCTAATCTCACTTAAGCTAATTGAGGTGCTTACATGCTATAGTAAATTGACGTGCTTGCGGCTAAGTACAGATCTAAGCATAATTAAGCCTAATGGCATAGTCAACCATTCTAATTACATCATAAATAATGTCAAAATGTCGAGCACAAATGCCCCCATTTGGCCGAATTCAACATAGTCCCAAAATGGGTGAAATCGGGTCAAAAGGGTGCTGGTGCTGAAGCTGCTCTGCTATGCTTCAGTCTGAGCTGATCTGGGTCAAATGAAATAGCTTGGGGACCTCTCTGGTTATGCCCATATGTGTCTTTGGTGTGCACTTGACTTGGTCGCTGCAACTGGTCACATAGCTCTGAGCTAGTCCCGCAAAGGCCTCTCTGATCTTCATTGCTCTTTGGCGTGTGATTGGACCTGTTGGCAACTGCATGGGTTCCTCCAAGTTGTTAGATGCATCATGTAATGTCTCTGGTGTGGTTGGACTCATGTCATAAACGATGCAGTTATTTATTTATTAAAATGTTGATTTTAAAATTGCTTATTATAACTTATCATATATGCCCTTGGATACTAAATGTATTTTCAGATTTAGTGTATAAGTGTTATACGTAAGAGGATTTAAATATGAAATTAGTAATCATAAATAGTCCGTAGAGAGAAAACAAATATTTACACTTTGTTTATGGTTTATCTACAACTACGGTCCATTTTATATTGTATGACGACTTTGATCCAGGTTTGTTAATGTGATGACATGGGAATGGAGGCACCTTATATGATGCGATCATATAGGACTAGATAAAGACATAAATAAATTTATTTTAATATCCGTTAAACAAAGAAATTCATATCAGTCTAATAGATGATCATATATGAATTAATCTAAATCCTGAGTGTACTATGAACTCCTGCATGGTAGGCTATGTCATTTGATTTACAAAGGTGAGGTTGGTGAAGCAATCCCGACCAATAGCTACGTATTTTGGGGACATGGTTTGATGTGTAGCTGTGTAACATCCGGCGACCCCAGTGACTTGTACGTTACCACAGCCTGACGACTATTATAGTTCGAAGGCATAATACTTGATATAAATCATGTTCGAGCAAGTAAGTGGTCATAAAACGACATTTGGCACATTCAGTAATTCCTTGAAATTCTGGTGCAGGAACTTAACTTACGTCCCATCCTGAACAACCTTTAGTAATCTGGCCGTAACTTTTTCATATGATCTCCACTTTTTATAATCTCTATATCGTCGGAAATATAAGACCAAGTCCTACAACTTTCCGTTGAATATTTTTCCAAATTCAAATCAGAAGCAGGTCAAAAATCATGAATATCAGGGATGCTACAGTAAAATCTGGAATAAGCTCGAATTATGTGATGTTGCAAAATGTGGACCATTCATTTGGAACAAAAAAAATCAGCTCTTGCTCTATAAATAGAGCACTATTCATTCATCCTCTTTGCAAGCCAAAAACGTGAGGGAGAATTTAGAAAGCTTCTCATTTTTCTTTTCTTCTCATGTTACTTTTGGAGTAATTGGTGATGCTTCCAACAGGGCAAGGAAAATGAAGCCCTAATTCACACATTGTGACACGAATCCAGCCATTCAAGGAACATTAGATGTCACGGCCAGTAATATGGTAGAGCCTTTACAAGTTCCAACAGGGCCAGTCATATGCCAGAAAGCTAAGAAGATCGGAGACGCAATGGCGGGACTAGCATAGATTGCCATGGCCGAGTGTGACAGACAACCCCAGGGCATATTGGCGTCACATGACGTCTTCAATGGAGTGGGTCCAAAGCTATTTCACGTGGCCCAAGTCATTCTAGAAGACACACAATAGCCGATTTTGAATATAGGACCATTTTGAAGAATTTGGCCATTTTATGCCTTATATGTAATTCGGCCAAATGAGCCTATATTTTGACCTTTTGCTTGACATGATGACTCTAGTTAGGCTATTTGTAACTTAGTTAGCTAGATCATTTGGGTCAAATTGGATTAGAACTAAGTTAGTTAGTAAAAGGACCTATTAGGCATTCTTTAGAAAATATGCCTCTTTTGTTGACTTTTTATTTTTGATCTTTTTGCCACTTGCATAAAGATCTTTGTGGGGATATTTGTAATATTTAGTAAATGACTACTTAGGGCTTTAGCTTTATGTAGCCATTGGGTAGTTTTAGGATCTTTTGGTCTTTTTACCTTTTGAAGGGCATTTTAGTAAATTTACCTTATCCTATATATTGTAAATTTTGTCTTCTTCAATAATAACTTGCAAATTTTGAATATCTTCAAAGAAAAATGGTTATGGCCGAATTTCAAGCTTAAGGGAGGGATTCCTCTTTGTTTCAGCTTTGACTTATCTAAGGCATGGCAACCTTGGTGGCGTCTCCGTGCTAGCAGAACACTGCAAGGAATCATCTTAAGGGTTCTCAAAGACAAGTTATTTGTGGGTCTTCTTTGTGGCCTTGGAAGGGTTTTGTTCCTACAAAATTGAATTCGCGGTGCTTGGGGTTCTATCCGTTGCGAGGGGTTTGCTTGGCCTTAAACATCCAAGTGAGTTCTCTATCACTTGTGTTACCCTATTAATGAGAATTGCATAATTGGCTTTGGATGAGTTGTTAACATGCATTATTAGGAGTATCTTGGTAAGATTAGCTTGGTATGAGGTCTTGATGTGTAGGAATGTGTTGGAGAATTAATACTTTGTGATTCAATGATACTAAGTGATAGTGTGTATGTTTGGGTGGTGATTTGAGATGAGATGAATTTTGAGCAACGTTGAAGATTAGAGAATTTCTTATGTAATAGTAGTAGTATTGGTATATAGATGTTGGGGATTGATTATTCTTTTAGTATATTGATATAGAAGTTAGAGAAGTACCTATAAGAAGATGTTAAAGTGATGGTATGAGGATTGTTGCGCATTGGCTTTGGAAAGTGGTTGTTAGGATCTGATTTTGGCCTAGCGTTGCGATGCCCAATTCCCATCGTCGCGACGCACACTGGAGAATTTACCTCTGAATTAGTTCTGGATTGTGAACGTCGCAACGCTCGAGGACTCGCATCACGACGCAATACATGGAACCTTTATACCTCAACACTACCATTTTAGTGTCGCGACGTGCCAAGCTTGGCATCGCAACGCTTGACCATTTCTCAGGATAAATTTTTTTAGCTAATCCAGTTTCAACTCAAGATATTAGAGACCACCAGAAAGGCTTCGTATCATACTATATACATGTAATTTACTATAGCACAAACATAGAACAACATATAGCGACGATAATTTCAGAGTGTATTCTACGATATATATTCAAATTAAGTTGTCCATTGAAGGTCATTGTAGGAACCGTAAATTTCTTCAGCAAAGTAAAGTAAGGCTAGCGGGACTCCAAATCAGTAAGTGGACATTTTTTCCTAAAGTTGACTTTTATTATGATATTTTTCATATTAGACTTACTTTTCGCATTTAGGGCGTTAGCCAAGTTAACTTTCAGTTATATTTTGATTTAGCATGATTTGAGAAATGGTTAAGAAAAGAGATGTTTTCAAAAGCATGGTTTCATATTTTCGAGGCATGGGGGGAAACCCACCTCAGTATCTAACTCGATTAGATATGGAATTGACGGATAAAAATATTCACATGTAGAGAACTGGGGGGACGGCGATACGTAACATCCCCTAGATCCTAGTTCAAGACTAGGGATGATAAATGTCCCTAGATCCTAGTTCAGGGTCAGGAAGTAGCATAGATCCGCACTCCGCACTCCAAGTTCCAAAATTTGGTTGAAATTGGTTGGTTCCATATCATCAATTGGGTGTCCGTGAAGGGTAATTCAACAAAATTTCTATTGCGTCACCAAATTTTCATCCCAATTTGCATACGTCCGGGTTTGTTTGCACGCTTGTTTGCCTATTATTCTAGTTTGTGATTTGCTTATTCCAAGCATTCTAGCCTTAGGTTTTCTTTGAATTGAGTCTACGTATTTGCTAATTCTTACTCACATTACTCTGTTTGCCCTATATTGGTTTCTTGTTGTTTTTGCTAGCTTGAAGATTACACATTGTTGTGAAATTTTATGGTAAGTCATATTCACATTATATTAAGTGCAAACACGAGTGGAGTGGAATGATACATAATTGAGTGCAAACACGTGAGCGTGTGAGATTGTGAGGTTATATAATCGTTTTCACATATTTGTTACTTATAATCTGTTTGTTGAAGCTTTGAGATGGCAGGTACTAGTTTGACGGTGGATGAGAAGCTTGAGGCTTTAGCCAGAAAGTTTACAGATATGATGGAAAAGATGAATACTGCTTTGGAGAGGTTGTCAAATAGTGTTGATAGTATACATACATACAATATTCCACGAGTACCACCACAAGTTGTGCCCCCGCGGCAAGTTCCACCACCTCGGGTACCGGTAGTGGAAGAGGAGGCCGAAAATGATCCTGATGGGTTTGATGATTTGGAAGACTCTGTTGAGGAGGAAGAGAGGTATAGGCCCATGAATGATAGGCAAGAGCGGAGGCATGATAGAAGATATATGAGGTTTGATAGGCAAAGAGGATTTGATGACAGACGTGAGGATTATGAAAGGATGGGTTATGGTAGACATGGTGATATTGATGGTGATTTGAGTAGCATCAAGATCGGGAAACCAAACATTCGGGGCAAGAATGATCATGAAGCGTATTTGGAGTGGGAGAAGAAAATAGAGTTGATTTTCAACTGTCATCATTACTCTAATGAGAAGAAGATCAATCTGGCAGCCATGAAATTCACTGATTATGCGATGATTTGGTGGGATCAAATTGTCACTAACAGAAGGAGGAATTATGAGAGGCCAGTTCATACATTGGAAGAAATTCGAGGTCTCATGAGGAAACGATTCATACCCAGCCATTACTACCGAGAGTTGTATAAGAAATTACAACATTTGTATCAAAGGGCCAAGAGTGTAGATGATTACTATATTGAGATGGAGGTTCCCTTAATCATGGCAAATGTAGTGGAGGATGCAGAGGCTACTATGGCATGGTTTTTAGGGGGTTTGAATAGAGAGATTGCCAACATGGTGGAGTTACATCATTATGTTGATTTGGAGGATATGCTTCACATGGCTATCAAGGTAGAGAGGCAACTCAAGAAGAAGACTACATCCAGATTTGGTACTCAGACTACTTCTGCATGGAAGGGGAAATGAGTTCCTAATGATCGATGGGATGAAGGCTTTAACAAGCCAATTACCGAACCAAGTGCCAATGGTAAGGAGGCTGCTGAACCAAGCAAGGCTAGATCAAAACCTGAGGGTACAACATCCAAGACTAAGGACGTCAAATGCTTCAAGTGTTTGGGGATGAGACATTACGCTTCACAGTGCCCCAACAGGCGCACCTTGGTAATTGATAAGAAGAGTGGTGAGGTACATTCTATTGACAGTGAGGTTGAGGTTGAGGATGATGAGCCTGCGATGAAGGATACTAGTTGCTGGGGTTGGTGCTCAGAGTGCCAATTCCCGGTTGTATTTCTTTGAGAATACAACTGTAAAACGTTTTGTTATAATTAATATAAGCAGCGTCTATAATATAATATATCTTTTAATATGGTAAAGACGTAATAGACCTTAGGATGGTTAGTCATGATACTGTTGCAAAAGCGTCACAACTGACATTGAGTTGTGTCATAACGTTGTCATTATTAGACAGTTCCTAGTCAAGGTCTACACTACTTGGTTAGTAAAGTAAACCCATTGAGACCGGTACATGTCGTATATTGGAATTTATGATTCCAATGGTTTCTAAATGAACCATGAGTCTTGAATACTCGTATAGATATGTAGGTGTTTATAGCAGATAAACACTGAACGAATCACCGAAGATTCTTAATGGATGGTACACCAACGTAAATAAGAATCTTCTCGGGTTGAGTAGCTTTTGTGATTCTTCGACTTGAGATACCACTCTGGGCACATGAGGCATCTTCCACACTTAGATGGCAGTCACATCACCGATCTATTTAGATCAGACCTCCGCCTATTCGTTGGGTGTGGATAAATCCTCAGGGTGTCCTGTGTATGTCGAGATAAGATCCGTCAGTTCTGTGTACAGAGCACATGTAGTCCATATATGATTAACAATTAGATAAAATCCATGGGCCCGTGGTACACTTTAGAAATAAGTTCTAAGTGTTCTCTTTTTGAGATTGCTTATTTGACGTTTACATCTATATCTCAGGGATATATCCGGATACCTGTGACGGAGGAATTATACATATGCCATGACCTCGACCTGTATGATTCAACGAGCTTATCTGTGGTCGTCATAATTTATGGGTGGATAAATTATGGACACGAAATTGGATTTCGTGATGGATATGCCTGAATCTAGAGAGTCTCACTAATGAAATATACTCGTAGAGCACTAGGGTAACATTAATAAATAATACTGATTATATATAAGTCGTTTAAAGGTTAAACGCAAAATACATGTAATGAGACCTAATAGTCATTTCCTAATTTTTGTGTATTTGCATTTAATGTTAGATTTTATCAAATACACATTAATTAATTATCAAATTCAGATATTTGACTAATATCATAAATATATATATGTATTTGATATTTAATGTAAATATAATACATATATTTAATATATTTATATTTAAATAATTATTTAATTATTTAATTGTTAAATAATTGAAATAATTAAAAATATAAATATCCTAAGTTATGATATTTTTTTGGAAATGCTTTAGTTGCTTTATTTGACTTTAAGAAATTCATTAAATGGTTTGATGATTACTTATGCAAGTTGATAAAGCTTTCTTTAATGAAACAAAAAAAAATAAATATCTAGATATTTACTTATACCAAATTCGGCCAAGGCTTAGGAAGAAGTTATAAATTGTTTTGTTTTCATTTTAGGGTTTCATAAGTTCATTAGACACAAAAAAAAAACACAAAAGAAGTAGAGAGAAAAGCTTGAAGGCTAAAGAAGAAACCTTTGAAAATCTTTATTTTTGTAAGTATTTCTTTAAAGTCTTCAACATGAAATATGTTTCTAAAATGCTTAGCTTCATTTTGTGATTCTTTGATGTTATCTCTACTCTTATAGTTTGTGTTTATTTGGTTGTGAACTTGAATGAAATATCTATGCATGTAAGTAAGCTTAAAATGGTTTCAAAGGCTTACTTTTGATTCTTTGGAAATCAAGTTGCCATTCTAGAGTTGTTGAGCCACTTTTTGGTGACCTAAAATTGTTCTAAAGTTATTTCAAAGTGGTGAGGCAAGTTTGGTGATGTAATGAATGAATTAAAGTGTTGAATTTTAAAGATTTGGTAAAATTGGTCAATTTGATTAAATTGAAAAATCAAGGTTCATAACCCATTCCAAATTTGGGGCTTTTCATATATGTGATGTATTATGGAGTGTATATGATGCATGTAAAATTTTGGGTTGATTGGATTTGATCTTGGCATGTTTAGAACACAAAAGGACCAAATGCAATTTACCAAAAATTGGGGGTGCTCTCGGTAATTAGGCAAAAACTTGGGGATTTGTGTGCAATCTGATTTTGATGTATTGGATATGTTGAAAAATATTTTAGAAATGATTTAAAATCATTCAAAATTGTATTTGACAATTTTTGGACTAAAATGATCAATTTGCAAAGTTATAGGACAATTCGGTAATTACCAAGAAATTTGATCTCTTGTGTAATTTTTCAAAATTTGATAATTGGATAATTAAATAAATAAGTTTATTTGATTGATCCGAGAAAAATATTGAAATCGAAAAATTTTGATTTTCCACTATTCCGCTGCGTTACCGGATTTTCGCCATAAAACCCCTTACAAAATGGTATCAGAGCGAGTCTGATTCTGGACACCCTAATATGATTATGCCTTTTAAATTCAATGTTTAATTTAATCTTTGCTTGTTACATGTATGTATTTATTTAATTTGATTAAATAAATTAAAAAGCATCTTTTGCGGAAAATCCCTAATTAATAAGGTTTTATGTGAATTATGTATTTGATACATATTACATGGTCCTTCTTGTCAATACGGTTTATGAATATTTTTCCGTGACTACATCCGAGACCGTGCCTCTGCTGTGAGGGTGTAGCCGATAGAAACTTATTTATGCCGGATGTATATTAGATACTAGATAAATTCAAACGAAAGCGGAATCCTGAACGTGCCCAAGCTGTCACGGTTACGCAAGTAGCTTGAGTTTATCATTGACGAGTTTAACCCTGGTATGTCTCCTTGTGAACGTGCCCAAGCTGTTACAACGAGAAACGACCAGGACTAGAAACCCATGAGTCACTATTGAGTGATTGACAATGAGTTGTCTACCTGATGAATATACGTAGGCGAGACCGTGCCTCTGCTGTGAGCTGAAATATATTCATGGGATCCACCTTTCACTATTTGTATTTAATTTAATTATTAAATCTTTGTATTCTGTTTGGGGATTACAGTTTTGCATGATTTAGTGAGAATGGCATTTTTAGATTAAAAATCCATGATCTAGTTAATGCTTTTGATATTATTTGAAACTGTTTTATATCTGCTAACCATTTTTCGTAATCTATATGATAGATTTACGATGGCGGCACCATCTACTAATCAGTTTGCGCGTTTGTTTGATACGAGCAAACTCAAAGGCGCTGAGAACTTCGCTGATTGGGACTTGGATTTGAGGATTGTCCTTGATTCCGAGAAGTTGGCATATGTTCTTGAGGGTCCACTGCCCCTTTCTGTGGCTGAGGACGCAACACCGGAGGAACGCCAAGTTTTCCAAGCTTGGAAAGATGATGATTTAAAATTTAAATCATACATCTTAAGTTCGCTAACACCGGGACTCAAGAAACAATACTATGGCATGTTAGATGCGTATAGTATAATGATGCGATTACGAGAATCGTTTCAGAACCAAGAACAAGTTGTTGTTCACAAAGTTGCGATGGAACTGTTCCATGCGCGACTGGAGGAGGGGCAAGCTGTGAGCTCGCATGTCTTCACATGATCGATTTGATCGATCAACTGAGGCAACATAATCTCCATCTGAATGACATTCTCGATAGGAGTGTCATTATTGGTTCGCTGCCAGCTCCATATCACCAATTCGTGATGTACTTCAACATGAATGGGATTATCTGTACCTACCATGAGCTGCATAGGATGTTGCTCACGGCGGAAGAGGACTTAAGGAAGGGAGTACCGACTCGCCCTCCGAAACCTACTTCACTTTTCGCTTCTTCCCAGACCTGGTCAAAGGGAAAGAAGACGAAAGCAAAGAAGAAGAATGGTTTTGGTTCTCAACCACAGGGAAAGATAGCTAAGCCCCAAGAGGGCTTCCGATGACAAGTGCCATCACTGCAGTAAAGTCGGGCACTGGAAAAGGAACTATCCTGACTATATTGCCCAGCTAAGGAAAGAGAGAGCATCTACATCAGGTACATTTATTTTTCCAGTTATTGATATCTCTTTGGCTTGTGAAGCCGTTACATCCAACTGGATTTTAGATTCTGCTTGTCCTGTTCACATTTGCAATTCGTTACAGGTGCTGAAGGAAAGTAAGAAACTGAATGCAGTTGCGATTTGGGAGTGGAGACTCTCTGGATGCAGTTGCAGTGGGAGTATGTGAGATCCCTTTGCCGAATGGGACACTTTTTTTATATGACTACTACTTTGAACCAGAATGTGTAGCTAATAGTATATCTATTTTTGTATTGGATACAAAAGGTTATCGTATTAATATTAAGAACCGTTCTTTGTATTTATATGATAAACGTAATATTCAGATCCTTTGACACGAATCCAGCCACTCAAGGAACATTAGATGTCACGGCTAGTAACATGGTAGAACCTTTGCAAGTTCCAGAAAGCTAAGAAGATCAGAGACGCAATGGCGGGACTAGCACAGAGTGTCATGGCTGAGTGTGACAGACAACCCCAGGGCATATTGGCGTCACCTGAGGGCTTCAATGGAGTGGGTCCAAAGCTATTTCACGTGGCCCAAGTCATTCTAGAAGACGCGCAATAGCTGATTTTGAAGAAATAAGCATTTTGAAGAATTTGGCCATTTTATGCCTTATATGTAATTCGGCCAAATGGGCTTGTATTTCGACCTTTTGCTTGACATGTTGACTCTAGTTAGGCTATTTGTAACTTAGTTAACTAGATCATTTGGGTCAAATTGGATTAGAACTAAGTTAGTTAGTTAAAGGACCTATTAGGCATTCTTTAGAAATGATGCCACTTTTGTTGACTTTTTCTTTTTGATATTTTTTCCACTTGCACAAAGATCTTGGAGGGGATATTTGTAATATTTAGTAAATGACTACTTAGGGCTTTAGCTTTATGTAGCCATTGGGTAGTTTTAGGACCTTTTGGTCTTTTTACCTTTTGAATGGCATTTTAGTAAATTTGCCTTATCTTATATATTGTAAACTTTGTCTTCTTCAATAACAACTTGCAAATTTCGAATTTCTTCAAAGAAAAATGACTATGGCTGAATTTCAAGCTTAAGGGAGGGATTCCCATTTGTTTCAACTTTGACTTATCTAAGGCGTGGCAACCTTGGTGGCGTCTCCGTGCTAGCAGAACACTGCAAGGAATCATCTTAAGGGTTCTCAAAGACAAGTTCTTTGTGGGTCTTCTTTGTGGCCTTGGAAGAGTTTTGTTTCTACAAAATCGAATTCGTGGTTCTATCTGTTACGAGGGGTTTGCTTGGCCTTAAACATCCAAGTGAGTGTTCCCAATGGGTGTGTGAGTGAACCTAAGGGGGAAATAAAAGGGTGAGTGAAAAAGAGCTTCTACATTGGTCAGGGTGAAGTAAGGAGAGCTTACAAGGCTAGCAAGCTCATGATTTTACTAGTCTACAAAGATCACCATATTTATTTAGCTAAAAATGACCCTTTGCTTCCTTTGTCCATTTCATCTCTTTTGCAGGAATTCAATGATGTGCTGACAAAGGACATTCCTAGTGGACTCCCACCCATTAGAGGTATTGAGCACCAGATAGATTTCATACCTGGCACAATCATTCCCAATAGACCAGCCTACCGAAGCAATCCGGAGGAAACAAAGGAACTTTAGAGGCAAGTACGTGAATTGATGGAGAAAGGGTATGTCAGAGAAAGTATGAGTCCCTGTGCGGTACCGGTTCTTCTAGTTTCTAAGAAAGATGGGACGTGGCTTATGTGCGTTGATTGTTGAGCAATCAATAATATAACGGTAAAGTATCGTCATCCTATTCCTAGACTAGATGACATGTTAGATGAATTGCATGGTTCCAAAATTTTCAGTAAGATTGATTTAAAGAGTGGATACCATCAAATTTGCATGAGAGAGGGAGATGAGTGGAAAACTGCATTTAAGACCAAGTATGGCCTATATGAATGGTTAGTTATGCCATTTGGTCTTACAAACGCACCTAGCAAATTTATGAGATTGATTAATCATGTTATGCGTGCATTTATAGGTAGGTTTGTTGTAGTTTATTTTGATGACATCTTAGTTTACAGTAAAACAATAGATGAACATGTTACGCATTTGAAGCATGTTCTTGATGTGTTAAGGCAGGAGAAACTGTATGCTAACATTGATAAGTGCACCTTTTGTATGGATAGAATGGTTTTCCTTGGTTTTGTTGTAAGTGCAGATGACATCGAAGTTGATGTGGAAAAAGGTAAAGGTAATTCAGGATTGGCCTACACCGACAACTGTGACCGAAGTCAGAAGCTTCCATGGATTAGCAAGCTTCTACCGTAGATTTTTTAGAGACTTCAGCAGTATTGCAGCACCACTGACTGAAGTAGTGAAGAAAACTGTTGGCTTCAAATGGGAAGGAGAACATTAACGTGCATTCCAGGATCTTAAAATGAAGTTATGCAGTGCACCAGTTTTGACGCTACCCAACTTTTAGAAGACATTTGAGATTGAGTGTGACGCATCCGGATTAGGCATTGGAGCGATTCTTATGCAAGAAAAATGACCAATTGCCTACTTTAGTGAGAAGCTTAACGGAGCGGTTTGGAGATACCCCACATACGACAAGGAGTTGTATGCGCTAGTGAGAGCCCTTGAGACTTGGCAGCATTATCTATGGCTTCGAGAGTTTGTGATCCATACAGATCATGAGTCATTGAAGCATTTGAAAGGTCAAGGTAAGCTAAACAAACAGCCTGCACGATGGTTAGAGTTTGTTGAGACATTTTCATACGTAATCCGCTACAAAAAAGGTAAGGAAAACATTGTCGCTGATGCACTATCGCGAAGGTATGCTTTAATTAATTCATTGAATGCAAGGATGTTTGGGTTTGAATTTATTAATAAACTTTATGAAAATGATACTGACTTCAGTACCATCTATGCTGCATGTGAAAAGTCTACCTTTAGTAAATTCTACCAACATGATGGGTTTTAGTTTAGGGAAAATAAATTATGTATTCCTGTTTGTAGTAAGCGTGAATTGTTAGTTATGGAAGCGCATATGGAGGTTTAATGGGGCACTTTGGCATTGCCAAGACTTTAGGAGTTTTGAGTGAAAATTTCTATTGGCCTAAAATGAGGAGAGATATTGAGTGTTTGTGTGATAAATGCTTAACTTGTAAAAAGGCTAAATCTAAGGTTATGCCTCATGGTTTGTATACACCATTGCCTGTACCTAGCGAGCCATGGGTAGATGTATCAATCGACTTTATATTGGGTTACCTAGGATTAGGCGGGGTAGAGATTCCATTTTTTTTTGTGGTTGATAGGTTCAGTAAGATGGCACACTTTATAGCATGTCATAAGACTGATGATGCCACTAACATTGCTGACTTGTTCTTTAGAGAAGTAGTACGACTCCATGGAATTCCATGGAGTATAGTTTCAGATCGTGATGTTAAATTCCTTAGTCACTTTTGGAAAGTTTTATGGGGTAAGTTGGGAACTAAACTTTTATATTCTACTATTTGTCACCCCAAATTGATGGACAAACCGAGGTGGTTAATAGGACTTTGACTAAGTTATTGCGTACTATTATCACTAAAAACTTAAAAACTTGGGAGGACTGTTTGCATATAACCGTAGCATTCATTCTCTTACATCTTATTCACCATTTCAAAATGTTTATGGTTTTCAGCCACTAACTCCGTTAGATCTGTTACCATTACCTGTTGATGAGCATACATGGTTAGATGGCAAAAGAAAAGCTGATTTGGTGAAACACATACATGAGAAAGCAAGAGAGCACATACAGAGGAAGAATGAGAAATATGCTTCTCATGCAAATAAGGGAAGAAACTGTGTGGTATTTCAGCCTGGTGATTGGGTTTGGGTACACATGCGCAAGGAGCGATTTCTTGAACAACGTAATCCAAGCTACAACCAAGAGAGGATGGTCCATTTCAAGTCTTGGAGTGGATCAATGTCAATGCGTACAAACTGGATTTACAAGGTGAGTATAATATGTCTCCTACATTTAATGTTTTTGACTTAACTCTTTTTGATGCAGGTATAGATTCGAGGTCGAATCCTTTTCAAGAGAGAGGGAATGACACGAATCCAGCCATTCAAGGAACATTAGATGTCATGGCCAGTAATATGGTAGAGCCTTTACAAGTTCCAACAGGGCCAATCACACGCTAGAAAACTAAGAAGATCAGAGACGCAATGGCGGGACTAGCACAGAGTGCCATGGCCAAGTGTGACAGACAACCGCAGGGCATATTTGCGTCACATGAGGGCTCAATGGAGTGGGTCCAAAGCTATTTCACGTGGCCCAAGTCATTCTAGAAGACACACAATAGCCGATTTTGAATATAGGACCATTTTGAAGAATTTGGCCATTTTATGCCTTATATGTAATTCGGCCAAATGAGCTTGTATTTTGACCTTTTGCTTGACATGTTGACTTTAGTTAGGCTATTTGTAACTTAGTTAGCTAGATCATTTGGGTCAAATTGGATTAGAACTAAGTTAGTTAGTTAAAGGACCTATTAGGCATTCTTTAGAAAATATGCCTCTTTTGTTGACTTTTTATTTTTGATCTTTTTGCCACTTGCATAAAGGTCTTGGTGGGGATATTTGTAATATTTAGTAAATGACTACTTAGGGCTTTAGTTTTATATAGCCATTGGGTATTTTTAGGATCTTTTGGTCTTTTTACCTTTTGAAGGGTATTTTATTAAATTTACCTTATCCTATATATTGTAAACTTTGTCTTCTTCAATAATAACTTGCAAATTTCGAAATTCTTCAATGAAAAATGGCTATGGCCGAATTTCAAGCTTTAGGGAGGGATTCCCCTTTGTTTCAGCTTTGACTTATCTAAGGCGTGGCAACCTTGGCGGCGTCTCTGTGCTAGCATAACACTGCAAGGAATCATCTTAAGGGTTCTCAAATACAAGTTCATTGTGGCCTTGGAAGGGTTTTGTTCCTACAAAATCAAATTCGCGGTGCTTGGGGTTCTATTCGTTGCGAGAGGTTTGCTTGGCCTTAAACATCTAAGTGAGTTCCGCGTCACCTTTTGTTACCATATTAATGAGAATTGCATAATTGGCTTTTGATGAGTTATTAACATGTATTATAAGGAGTATCTTGGTAAGATTAGCTTGGTATGAGGTCTTGATGTGTAGGAATGTGTGGAGGATTAATACTTTGTGATTCAATGATTCTAGGTGATAGTGTGTATGTTTGGGTGGTGATTTGAGATGAGATGAATTTTGAGTAATGTTGAAGATTAGAGAATTTCTTATGTAATAGTAGTAGTATTGCTATATAGATGTTGGGGATTGATTATGTTTTTAGTATATTGATATAGAATTATAGAGAAGTACCTATAAGAAGATGTTAAAGTGATGGTATTAGGATTGTTGCGCATTGACTTTGGAAAGTGGTTGTTAGGCTCTGATTTTGGCCTAGCGTCGCGACGCCCAATTCCCATCGTCGTGACGCACATTGGAGAAATTACCTCTGAATTAGTTCTGGATTGTGAACGTCGCAACGCTCGAGGACTCGCGTCACGGTGCAATATAGGGAACCTTTCTACCTCAACACTACCGTGTGAGTGTCGCGATGTGCCAAGCTTGGCATTGCAACGCTTGACCATTTCTCAGGATAAATGTTTTTAGCTAATCCAGTTTCAACTCAAGATATTAGATACCACCAGAAAGGCTTCGTATCATACTATATACATGTAATTTACCATAGCACAAACATAGAACAACATATAGCGACGATAGTTTCGGAGTGTATTCTACGATATATATTCAAATTAAGTTGTCCATTGAAGGTCATTGCATGAACCACAAATTTCTTCGGTGAAGTAAAGTAAGGCTAGCGGGACTCCAAATCAGTAAGTGGACACTTTTTCCTAAAGTTGACTTTTATTATGATATTTTTCATATCATACTTACTTTTCGCATTTAGGGCGTTAGCTAAGTTAACTTTCAGTTATATTTTGATTTAGCATGATTTGAGAAATGGTTAAGAAAAGAGATGTTTTCAAAAGCATGATTTCATGTTTCGAGGCATGGGGGAAAACCCACCTCAGTATGTAACTCGATTCATATATGGAATTGACGGATAGAACATGTGCACATGTAGAGAACTGGGGGGGACGGCGATACGTAACGTCCCCTAGATCCTAGTTCAGGACTAGGGATGATAGATGTCCATAGATCCTAGTTCAGGGTCAGACAGTAGCATAGATCTGCAATCCTAGCTCTAGTTCAGTGGCTTGAGGGACGGCGATACATAACGTCCCAAGACCATTGGTAAGGCGTATGGGGGGACGGCGATACGTAATGCCCCCATGCGTTAGGTTTTCTTTTCAGAGACATATTTCAGTGACAGATTTTCAGAGAAAAAGGTTTTCAGAGATACAGTTTTCAGAAATGATTGTTTTCTGAAAGAGTTTTAGAAGGAAAAGTTAGTTTTATAGAAAGACTCAGAGTTTTACTGATAGAAAATCCCTTTTCAGAAAAGTTTTACAGAAATATTGTGTTCTCAGATAAAGAAAGAGTTTTCCAAAAAATATATTTTTCTGGTGACAGTTTCAGTTTTAGAATCATGAGTTTTCATAATTATACACCAGTATTTGTTTTAAATCATCCACTCACTTAGGTCGTTCAATGATCTAACCCCCCCACTACCAGTTTCTTTGTTTTGCAGGTTTACCCGGAGGACAAGCTCGAGAAGACAAATACTGATGGCAGTCACAAGGGTGTTCGGTCCACCAGGTTAAGTCAGAAATAGAGTTCAGCTCAGTCAGAGTCAGCGAATGTCATGTATCAAATAGAATATGTAATGCATTATAAGTATTCACTGTCAGAGTTGTAAGGTATAGAAAAATTGAGTATTTAGTATAAAAGTGTTGTGCATTTATGTTGATATAGTTGGACATTGGTTCCATGCATGAGTTTATATATGAAATGAGATTAACAGTTGTCAGAAAGTCAGTGGTTCAGGGGAATAGGACGGCATAATCCCTGCCAGTAACATCTTCGGATTGATGATTTTACAAGCTGGGGACATTTTATATAGATATGGAATCCACTCATTCTTTCGAGAAGTAGATGAGTATCTTCCTTAAGGATTGATTCAGTACTTGAACAATTAGAACGCTCAAGTCTTTCTATTACAAATAGAAAGATTAATATTCATAATAGTTAAGAATAAATAGTTCATTAGAGAATCAACGGTACTTATGGCACAAAATAATTAGAGGGGTATAACGAATATTATGACCAGACTCTAATTATGAGATACTCGTGGAGGGTCAATCTGTATCTAGTGATTATATCGGTGGACGCTGATGACTTTCGGTATAAAAATAAATCTGTAGTAATGAGAGTGCAATTTCAGGTTTTTAGTGGAATAACCTAAAATTAATAATTTAGAATATTTATTTAAAGAGTTTTAGTTAATATTTTGAAATTATTGGAGGCTCAAATATGTAGGTCCATTTGGTCACCGTGTTAGCATGTTACACTATAGAAATCCATAGAATAATTGGATAGTCCAATTATGAACTCACTTGAAAAATATTAAATAATTGAGTATTATTTATTGATATAATTATTAATTTGATTAATAATTATATAATATCACACTTTGTAATTATATATTAAAATGTTTAATATATAATTTTATATTAATGATTATTAGATAATCATTTAATATAAGATTTGATTTTTAAATTAAATTTGATTTAATTCAAAATAAAATATGTAATTTATATAATGATATAAGTTACATGTTAAATTTTAATTTAAAATTAAATGATATTTGATATTATATTTAATTTTGAAATTAATAATTTTATTGTGACAAAAATACCATTTGCCAATATTTATATGTGTGATTAGAGTTAGAGTTAATTTTATAAAAGTACATTTAATTAACCTAAATCCTAGATATAAATAGGAAGCTTTTCTCTTGTTTTGAAAACCCTATCCACTTTCTCATATTTTCAATGAGATTGAAATAGAGAGAAAACATAGAAAGTGGTATGGAATATTTTCTCAAGAAAATTTTCATGGCAGTGAGTTAACCCTGAGCTCACCTCACGGATTTCTGGTGCCGATATATAACATGAAAGATCGAGTGGTTGATCCCATCCTTAATTTGATTATAGTATCAGACTCACGGTTATTCGTCATCATCATCATCAAAAGCCATCTCACACAAGCAACAAGTCGCGTTGTGATCAAAGTGGCCAAAGTAATGATCTATTGATTTGCATATCAAAGAAAATCAAAGCCCCTGCACGCATGCTTTCACGGAAGTTGAACAATCGCATGTCTTCATAGTCAAAGTGGCCAAATTGCGTGAATATGATAATCACACATGAATAGGACATGCGATTATTTAATATCATGCATAGGCAACAAATCAACAAGTCAAAGTGGCCAAATGGAAGAAGACGTGCGCGTTACACGCAGGAAGTCCAATAGTCATAGACTTGCATATGCGATTTAGGTTATTTTGGGGCTGTTTCAGAGTAGAAAAATGGAACAGAACTATTGCACAATTTTCTCAAAAATAGTAAGCAATTTCGAGTGTTCTCAGTCCGGTTTTGGGCTGCTGTTCGGGATTTTTCCGAGGTTGTTTCGGGGCTGAAAACCAAAAGCGTATCAAGTACAAAAGGGGCAGGATAGTTCGGCTATACAAAGGGAAGGGTTAGAAATTTTTTTAAGGCCTCTTCCGCTGTGCGAGGGAAAACATTCCCTACAATTGGCATCAACAGCAATGTTGAAAAACCCCAAGGGGTTGTCTCAGTGTTAACGGCTTTGGGCTTGAGTGGTTTGCTCCCTCTTAGGTTCAAGGTTCGAATCCCACTAGATGCATTTCCTTGGGGCCATGCCCCTGGTGTGAAAAGCTAGCTACTTACCCTGATCTGTGTTGGGAAACTTCTGAGGGCACGGGGCACAAGTCCCGGGGATTAGTCGAGGTGCGCGTAAGCTGGCCCGGACACCCCGGTTATCCAAAAAAAAAGTGCAATGTTGAAAAGTATTCTAACTCTTCTCTTTTTATTTTAATTATGTAATAATTAATGTGTTTATTTTTATGTATGAGATGCATGAGAAATAAAAATTTTATATGTCATAAGAGTGAGCATAAAATTAAATAAATATATTTTATGAGATAAAATTATTCATGTGATGATATTTATTTATTTTAAATACATTGGTCGTAAATTGTTACAACTTTTTGGTTTGATTAGTGTTTTGAGAATGTAAGGCCATAAGGCCATTTTAAGAATTAATTACAAATTGACACGAATCCAGCCACTTAAGGAACATTAGATGTCACGACCAGTAACATGGTAGAGCCTTTGCAAGTTCCAACAGGGCCAATCACACGCCAGAAAGCTAAGAAGCTCAGAGACGCAATGGCGGGACTAGCACAGAGTGCTATGGCCGAGTGTGACAGACAACCCCAGGGTATATTGGCGTCACATAAGGGCTTCAATGGAGTGGGTCCAAAGCTATTTCACGTGGCCCAAGTCATTCTAGAAGACGCGCAATAGCCGATTTTGAAGATAGGACCATTTTGAAGAATTTGGCCATTTTATGCCTTATATGTAATTCGGCCAAATGAGCTTGTATTTTGACCTTTTGCTTGACATGTTGACTCTAGTTAGGCTATTTGTAACTTAGTTAGCTAGATCAATTGGGTCAAATTGGATTAGAACTAAGTTAGTTAGTTAAAAGGACCTATTAGGCATTCTTTAGAAAAGATGCCCCTTTTGTTGACTTTTTGTTTTTGATCTTTTTGCCACTTGCATAAAGATCTTGGAGGGGATATTTGTAATATTTAGTAAATGACTACTTATGGCTTTAGCTTTATGTAGCCATTGGGTAGTTTTAGGATCTTTTGGTCTTTTTAACTTTTTAAGGGCATTTTAGTAAAATTGTCTTATTCTATATATTGTAAACTTTGTCTTCTTCAATAATAACCTTTAAATTTCGAATTTCTTCAAAGAAAAATGGCTATGGCCAAATTTCAAGCTTAAGGGAGGGATTCCCCTTTGCTTCAGCTTTGACTTATATAAGGCGTGGCAAACTTGGTGGCGTCTCCTTGCTAGCAGAACACCGTAAGGAATCATTTTAAGGGTTCTCAAAGACAAGTTCTTTGTGGGTATTCTTTGTGTCCTTGGAAGAGTTTTGTTCCTACAAAATCGAATTCGCAGTGCTTGGGGTTCTATCCGTTGCGAGGGGTTTGGTTGGCCTTAAACATCCAAGTAAGTTCTGCGTCATTTGGTATCAGAGCTTAGGGTTCCAAGGTCTGATTTTTCTATCTTTACTTTGTGTTTTTCATTTAGTCTTTATTGTGTTTGTTGGTCATCAAGATATTTGTTCATCTTGATTCTTAGTTTTTTGTTTCTTAAGTGTTTTTGCCTATTTTGAATCGCCTGTGATCGGCATACCGGCCTTATACCGACATACCGGTGAAAAACATACACTAGACACAGCCTCTGGAACCAGAAAGTTTCGTACCGGCCTTCATACCGGTCTTCTTGGGGATTATATAGCTTCTGGAACTGGGTAAGTTTCATACCAACATTCATACCGGAATTCATACCGGTATAATTGGGTATTACATAGCTACTGGAACCAGGGTAGTTTTCATACCGGTCTCATACCGGACTAAATACCGGCCAACTTGTTCCAAAAAGATAGCTACTGGAATCGGGCTAGTTCATACCGGCTTACATACCGGCCTATATACTGGCGAACCTGTGCGTAAAACATCGCTACTGGAACCGAGAAGCAACCATACCGGACCCCAAACCGGTCAACATTTAGAATTTTTTTTAAGAGTCAAGTAACCTGAAAAGCAAAAAAAAAAAAAGAGTAAAAAAGTTCCAAAATTTGGTTGAAATTGGTTGGTTCCATATCATCAATTGGGTGTCCGAGAAGGGTAATTCAACAAAATTTCTATTGAGGCACCAAATTTTCATCCCAATTTACATATGTCCGGGATTGTTTGCATGCTTGTTTTCCTATTGTCATAGTTTGTGATTTTCTTACTCAAGGCATTCTAGCTTTAGGTTTTCTTTGAATTGAGTCTACGTATTTGCTAATTCTTACTCGCATTACTATGTTTGCCCTATATTGGTTTCTTGTTGTTTATGCTAGCTTGAAGATTACACATTGTTGTGAACTTCTATGGTAAGTCATATTTACATTATATTGAGTGCAAACACGTGAGCATGTGAGATTGTGAGGTTATATAATTATTTTCACATATTTGTTACTTCTAATCTGTTTGTTGAAGCTTTGAGATGGCAGGTACTAGTTTGACGGTGGATGAAAAGCTTGAGGCTTTAGATAGAAAGTTTATAGATATGATGGAAAATATGAATACTGCTTTGAAGAGGTTGTCAAAGAGTGTTGATAGTATACAGACAGGTAGTATTCCACGAGTACCACCACAAGTTGTGGCCCCGCGGTAAGTTCCACCACCTCGGGTACCAGTAGTGGAAGAGGAGGCCGAGAATGATCCTGATGGGTTTGATGATTTGGAAGATTCAATTGAGGAGGAAGAGAGGTATAGGCCCAGTAATCATAGGCAAGAGCGGAGGCATGATAGAAGAGATATGAGGTTTGATAGGCAGAGAGGATTTGATGACAGACATGAGGATTATGAAAGGAGGGGTTATGGTAGACATGGTGATATTGATGGTGATTTGAGTAGCATCAAGATCAGGATACCAAACTTCCGGGGCAAGAATGATCCTGAAGCGTATTTTGAGCTAGAGAAGAAAATAGAGTTGATTTTCAACTGTCATCATTACTCTGATGAGAAAAAGATCAATCTGGCAGCCATGGAATTCACTAATTATGCGATGATTTGGTGGGATCAGATTGTCACTAGCAGAATGAGGAATTATGAGAGGCCAATTCATACATGGGAAGAACTTCGAGGTCTCATGAGGAAACGATTCATACCCATCCATTACTACCGAGAGTTTTATAATAAACTACAACATCTGTATCAAGGGGCGAAGAGTGTAGAGGATTACTATACTGAGATGGAGGTTGCCTTAATCAGGGCAAATGTAGTGGAGGATGCAGAGGCTACTATGGCACGGTTTTTAGGGGGTTTGAATAGAGAGATTGTCAACATGGTGGAGTTACATCATTATATTGATTTGGAGTATATGTTTCACATGTATATCAAGGTAGAGAGGCAACTCAAGAAGAAGACTACATCCAGATTTGGTACTCAGACTACTTCTGCATGGAAGGGGAAATGGGTTTCTAATGATCAACGGGATGGAGGCTTGAACAAGCCCAGGACCGAACCAAGTGCCAAGGGTAAGGAGGCTACGGAACCAAGCAAGGCTAGACCAAAACCCGATGGTACAACACCCAAGACTAAGGACGTCAAGTGCTTCAAGTGTTTGGGGATGAGACATTATGCTTCACAGTGTCCCAACAGACGCAACTTGGTAATTGATAAGAAGAGTGGTGAGGTACATTCTACTGACAGTGAGGTTGAGGTTGAGTATGATGAACATGCGATGGAGGATACTAGTGACAGAGAGGGAGCTGCATACCTGCTGGATAACTTATCCTTAGTTGTAAAGCGTGATTTGAGTGCACAAATTGGTGAGGATGAGAGTGATATGCAAAGGGAGAACATATTCCATAGTAGATGTCGTGTGAATGGCAGGAGGTGTAGTATGATCATTGACGGGGGCAGTTGTACTAATGTCGCAAGTACATCTTTAGTTGAGAGGTTGGGATTAGATTGCTTGAAGCATCCCAAGCCTTACAAGTTGTAGTGGTTGAATGACTGTGGAGAATTACGGGTGACTAGGAAGGTATTATTGAGCTTCACTGTTGGGCCTTATACTGATGATGTTTTGTGTGATGTTATACCCATGCATGCATGACACATTCTTTTAGGAAGGCCATGGCAGTTTGATAGAAATGTATACACGATGGGTTTAAGAATAAGTATTCATTTTAGCATAAGGGAAAACCCATTACCTTATACCCACTTACACCGAGGCAAGTCCATGAAGATCAAGTCAAGTTGCAACTTGAGAGAGATATATAGAAATAGAGTGCAAACACAGCCTTGGAGAAAACACGTGAGGGGTGTCTGACCGAACATAGTAAGGAAATTAAGGCTAAGGCCGTGAGTGTTCCCAAGGGGTGTGTAAGTGAACCTAAGATAGAAAGAGAGTGCAAATCCAGCCACTTAAGGAACATTAGATGTCATGGCTAGTAACATGGTAGAGCCTTTACAAGTTCCAACATGGCCAATCACATGCCAGAAAGCTAAGAAGATCAGAGACGCAATGGCGGGACTAGCACAAAGTGCCATGGCTGAGTGTGACAGACAACCCCAGGGCATATTGGAGTCACATGAGGGCTTCAATGGAGTGGGTCCAAAGCTATTTCACGTGGCCCAAGTCATTCTATAAGACGTGCAATAGCCGATTTTGAAGACATGACCATTTTGAAGAATTTGACCATTTTATGCCTTATATGTAATTCAGCCAAATGAGCTTGTATTTTGACCCTTTTCTTGACATGTTGACTCTAGTTAGGCTATTTGTAACTTAGTTAGCTAGATCAATTGGGTCAAATTGGATTAGAACTAAGTTAGTTAGTTAAATGACCTATTAGGCATTCTTTAGAAAAGATGCCCCTTTTGTTGACTTTTTGTTTTTGATCTTTTTGCCACTTGCATAAAGATCTTGGATGGGATATTTGTAATATTTAGTAAATGACTACTTAAGGCTTTAACTTTATGTAGCCATTGGGTAGTTTTAGGACCTTTTGGTATTTTTACCTTTTGAAGGGCATTTTAGTAAAATTGCCTTATCCTATATATTGTAAACTTTGTCTTCTTCAATAATAACTTGCAAAATTCGAATTTCTTCAAAGAAAAATGGCTATGGCCAAATTTCAAGCTTAAGGGAGGGATTCCCCTTTGTTTCAGCTCTGACTTATCTAAGGCGTGGCAACCTTGGTGGCGTGTCCGTGCTAGCAGAACACTGCAAGGAATCATCTTAAGGGTTCTCAAAGACAAGTTCTTTGTGGTCTTGGAAGGGTTTTGTTCCTACAAAATTGAATTCGCGGTGCTTGGGGTTCTATCCGTTGCGAGAGGTTTGCTTGGCCTTAAACATCCAAGTAAGTTTCGCGTCACAAATATTGTATTTAATTTTACTATGTAACTTATTGAGCACATTACCAAGGAGTATACTAAGGTAATAATTGAGCAATATTTGGTAAATGTGGATAGTGGTTATGGGAGGCTATGGTAAGCATAGGCATGATGAGTTCGACGACAACGTGATGAGGTGATTACTACGTGAAAACATGTCTTACGAGCCAAATTGCTAATGTGGTCCGTAGTGAACACAAGACTTCTTGAAACATTATATCCATATATTGCAAATGTTACTACTCAAGAAGAAAAATTTCCGCAGAACAATCCATGGAGTCAAGAGTTAAGACCAATGAATGCCTTGGGTATTTTGTGTATTAATTATATTAATATAGAAAACCAAAAAGCCCAGTCAATGCATTGGTTTTTGTTGTATGTATGTTTACATTTCAAATTGATTGAATAACATGTCATATAACATAGGATGCGCACTCATGCATTATAACATGCAATGATATTAAATGCATGTTAATTCACCCCGAGCCCCCTCCCCATCTTTCAATTCACTAATGCTCAATGAGCAAGGAAAGGGTTCCAACTTCATAGGAAAAGGCAGAGCAATATGGAGCTCGTTCTACTTGTAGATGATCATGACCCCACTACTGAGTTAGCTCATTCTTCGAAAGATTGCCCACCTTTCTTCTCTTCAGGCATTGGATCTTAGTACAAACGTTATATAAAATTTTAAATAGTTGAAATTTAGATTAATACATGCATATAAAATAAATTATTTAATTTGAATAAGTTGAAAATTAGGTAATTTGGGAAAAGACAATTGATAGGAGACTGGTTATTTAATTTGGTATATAAGATGGAAATCCGGACATAAATTCCATAGCTGATTCTGAAAGGATAGTAGTATGGTTTGTACTCGGGATACAACTCCACGTACAAACTAAAAATAACATAAATCACCTATATCTAATTAAATAGTTTAATTAAATAATTAGCTAAATCCGAATTTTATTTTAAACTTAAATAGTGAACTAAAAATTTTAAGAGTTAAAATTGAAACAGCTCACTAAAAATAGCACTTAATTAAATTGTTTAATTAAGTTATGTATTAGTTTGGACTAATAAGTATTAGTGAATAAAATTTTTAAATGTTAAAATTTAGAGATATCACTAATCATCAACTAGTATTAATTATGTTATGTTTTTAGCTGTGCATAATCTAAATAAGTGAAATACTAGTGTAATAGAAACCTTAAACTATAAAATAATGAATCAAAGGGGGATATATGACAATATATCTCTCGATCTTCGTTGTAATTTCGAAAACATGAAACTGAAAATGCGTCTTGAGACAACTTTATTTTTGTCCCCTACGGGTGGTGTCTATTTTGGGTCAATATCAAGTTTGGATTCCAAGAGGATATAAAATCTAGATGTATCTGGTGAACTGACCTACCATACGGTGGCACTTCACTAGTTAAGTCCAAGGGTTCCGAAATAATGGGTTACACTCACAAAGGAATGATTAAATGTTAATCGAAATTCCTTGATCAAATCAAACAATGGTTGGTTAATATAGGAATAAGAGTTATTCCCGCATATATTAATCAATTGAGATTGTCTGGATCTATCATATAAATATTCAACCTACCTTACAGCGGAACTTATTTGTGGGATAATAGATTTACGTGGCATAGTAAATATTTTTCGGTTTCTAATTCATTTTACATGGTCCATGCATAATGTTTAATCTTATGCAAAAATACTTCTGATGATTTTAATATGAGATGAATGAAATTTTTGAATGCATGTTTATCTTTAAATTTATCAGCCATTTTCCGCGATATTTCTTAACTTGCTAACGACTAATATACGAGAGAAAGTTACGTTAAAAGAAAAGTAACATGAAAGTTGTATTAGTGTTTTGAAGACCTACATTTGTCCTGAAAGAAGAGTGTCCTCCAGAGCCAAGCTGTATATGATACTCACCAAAGGTGGGTATGGCCAATGAGAAGACCTACTGTTAGTTGCTAGTAGGGATGTCTGATGTTCTTACTGCAAAGCATGAACCAATGGCTACAACATCCATGATGATGTAGTCATTGAAGGACATGTTCGGGTACCCTTCGGAGTGGTAACATCAGATGATAATGATAACATTATCTCTTTTGGTGAGTTTTCTGCAGTTTGAGAGCAACTTTGTTATTAACAAGTTGATTTTCACTCTTACATAACTGCTAAATAAGCTCACCTCTTTAGAGTCCGTGCTAATGGATCATCGTAAGCCTAGTGGAGAGGAAAATGTTGCCGAGTCCTTCAAAACTGCAAAGAAGAGAAAGAAATACTAGGAAGACAAAAGGTAAAACTACTTGGTACATGGAAATACTTTGATGAAGGTAACTTTACCGTGGGAGTTGGGACAAGGGATGCTGTTTCAGTTAAAGTAGTGAGAGTTATCAGTTTTCAATTTTCAAATAAAAGTTATTTGAAATTGAACAAAGTGTTGTTTATTCTTATTTTGTCAAAAAAATTGATTTCTATTACAAAACTATTGCATTATGGTTTTACCATTTTATTTAATAATAATAGTTATAATTTCAAAAATGGATTACCTATATGCAAATGAAACTAGAAGATAACTTGTATGTGTTACGATTCTTAACACATAACTCACTGCTCAATACTGAGATGTTTAAAGTTGAAAAACCCAAACTAAACGGCAAAAGAGTTCTCACGATAACACATATCTGCGGTATCTCAGACTTGGCCATAATAACCTTGATAAGATAAACAAATTAGTAGAAAGTGAATCTTAAAGTGAGTTAAAAGATGGCAACTTAAACCCAAGGGGTTGCCTCAGTGGTAAAGGCTTTGGGCTTGAGTGGTTTGCTCCCTCTCAGGTTCAAGCTTCGAATCCCACTAGATGCATTTCCTTGGGGCCATGCCCCATGGTGTGAAAAGCCAGCGACTTACCCTGATCTGTTTTGGGAAACTTCTGAGGGCACGGGACACAGGTCCCGGGGATTAGTCGAGGTGCGCGTAAGCTGGCCCGGACACCCCGGTTATAAAAAAAGATGGCAACTTACCAGTCTATGTGTCTAGTCTAGATTGTAATATGACCAATAGACCTTTTATTGGAAAAGGGTTAAGAGCCAATTAATCACTAAATGGTTCTGAATATTTCGTCATATTTGTTGACAATTATTCTAGATATGTGCATGTTTACCTAATGTAGCATAAATCAGTAGATGTGAAGATACAGACCTTCAAAGCTAGCTTAGTGGCCAAGGGTTATACCTAGTAAGAGGAAGTCGATTATGAGGAGAGTTTCTCGCTAATAGCCATGCTTAAGTCTATCCACACTCTTCTATCCATTGCCACATATTGTGAATATGAGAAATAGAATATGGGCGTCAAGATAATATTCTTGAATACTAGTCTTGATGAGAGCATCTATATAGTACAACCAGAGAGATTCGTTGTCTAAGGTCAAAAGCAAAAAGTTTGTAAGCTGCAAAGGTCTATTTATAGACTAAAACGAGCATCTTGATTTTGGAAAATAAGATTTGATGAGATGATCAAGTCTTATGACTTTGAGCAAACATCGACGAGCCTTGTATATATAAGTGTGTCATTGGCGGTAATGTGGTTTTCTCATATTATATGTCGATGATATTTTCCTCATTGTGAATGATGTAAATGTATTATCAGATGTAAAATCCTAACTAGCTAACTAATTCCAAATGAAAGATTTGGGAAATGCGAGTTGTGTACTTAGGATCCAGATTATTCGGGATTACTAGAGACGACTATTAGCTGTGTCTCAAGCATCATATATCGACAAGATTGTTGTACAATTTTGGGTGCTGAATTCCAAGAAAGGTATTTTACCTCATCGACATGGAATTCATTGTCAAAGGAATAATTTCCTAAGACACCTTAAGCAGTTTAGGAGATGAGACATATCCCACATGCCTTTGATGTTAGAAGTCTCACGTATGCTTTATTTTTCTATGCACGAGACCGAACTTCCGTTATGCAGTGGGAGTAGTCAGTAGTTTTCAATTTAACCTAATATTCTCAAGTATCTTAAGAGAACGAGGGACTATATACTTGTATATTTTGGAGAGGATGTGATCTTTAGAGGATATAAAAATTTTGATTTTCATGTGGATGTAGATTATGATAAATCAACATCTGAATCAGTATTCACCCTAGTTGGTTGAGCTATAGTGTGGAGGAGTATAATAAAATATGGTATTGTGAACTCCACCAAGGAGGCTGAGTATATAACCGCTTGTGAAACAGCTAAGGAAACAATATGGCTCTATAAATTCTTGAGAGATATTGAAGCTGTTCTAGATAAGGATATACCACTCACACTTTATTATGATAATAATGGTGCAATGGTAAAATTCCAAAGAACCAATAAGCCACAAGAGATGGAAGCATATATAGAGGAAATATCATCTCTCTAGGGAGATGTTGCAGATAGCGTTCGGCTGACAAAAATGGATGATCCGTTTACAAAGACCTTGACAGTTAAAGTATTTAAAGGTTACCTAGAAGGTCTAGGATTATTGTGATATATCTCATTTGTTCTAGTGCAAGTGGGAGATTATTACAATTTATGTCCAAGAGCATAATGTAATATGTAAACAAGATTTTATTTTAAGTAATAAACGATGTAGTTATTCATTTATTAAAATGTTGATTTTAAAATTGATATTATAAATTATCATATATGCCTTTGGATACTAAATGTACTTTCACATTTAATATAAAAGTGTTTTTATGCAAGAGAATTTAAATATGAAATTAGTAATCCTAAATAGTGCGTAGAGAATAAAAAAAGTCAGATACTTTATTTATGGCTTATCTACAGTTGCGGTCCATTCTATATTTTTTGATAACTTTGATCCAGGTTCGTTCATGCAATGATATAGGGTGGAGGCACCTTACATGATGCGATCATATAGGACTGGACCAAGATAGAAATGAATTTCTTTTAATATCTGTTAAACAAAGAAATCCATATCAGTCTAATAGATGATCATATATGGGTTGATCTGAATCCTGAGTGTACTACGAACTCCTGCATGGCAGACTATGTCCTTTAAGTTACAAAGATGAGGTTGGTGAAGCAATCTCGACCAATAGCTACATATTTTGGGGACATGGTTTGGTGTGTAGCTGTGGACGTTTTACATAGATATTAAATACACTCATTCTTACGAGAAGTAGATGAGTATCTTCCTTAAAGATTGATTCGTTACTTGAAGGATTAGAGCGCTCAAGTTTTTCTATTACGAATAGAAAGATTAATATTCATAATATTTATGAATAAATCATTAATTATAGAATCAATGGTAATTATGACACATAATAATTAGAGGGATATAACAGACATTATGACCCGCTCTAATTATGAGATACTCGTGGAGAGTCAATCTGTATGGAGTGATTATATCGGTAGACGCCGATGATTTTCAGTATTAAATATATCTACAGTAATGAGAGTACAGCTTCAGGTTTTTAGTGAAATAAACTAAAGTTAACAATTCAGAATATTTAATTAAAGAGTATTAATTAATATTTCGAGATTATTAGAGCTCGGAACTGTAGGTCCATTTGGTTCATGTGTTAGCTCAGTATACTATAGAAATCCATAGAATAATTGGATAGTTCAATTATGAACTCACTTGAAAAATAATAAGTATTTGAGAATTATTTATTGATATAATTATTAATTTGATTAATAATTATATAATGTTACACTCTGTAATTATATATTAAAATTTTTAATATATAGTTTTTATATTAGTGATTATTAGATAATCATTTAATATAGGATTTGATTTTTAAATTAAATTTGATTTAATTCAAAATAAAATATGTATATATCATGATATAAGTTACATAATAAATTTTAATATAAAATTAAATGATATTTGATATTATATTTAATTTTAAAATTAATAGTTTTATTGTGACAAAAATGTCATTTGCCAATATTTGTATGTGTGATTAGGGTTAGGGTTAATTTTATAAAAGTACACATAATTAATCTAAACCCTAGATATAAATATAAACCTTTTCTCTTGTTTTGAAAACCCTAGCCACTTTCTTATATTTTCAATGAGATTGAAAATAGAGAAAATAGAGAAAATGGTATGGAAAATTTTCTCAAGAAAATTTTCATGGAAGTGAGTTAACCCCGAGCCCACCGTCACGAATTTATGGTGTTTAGATATAACATGAAAGATTGAGTGGTAGATCCGATCCTTGATTTGATTATAGTATCAAACTCACTATTATTTGTTATTGTCGACGACTGATTTTAGTTCAAGAGAGGATTTGGGAAAGTCGATTCCTCGAACAAAATCTCCCATAAGTAGTGAATTTGTTTGGTTTGTTCGGAACCAAAGCAAACTTGGCAGACAAACAGATAAACACAAAGGTAAGAACATATGATTTAACGTGGTTCGACAGAATGGATCCAACCTATGTCCATGGATGCAAAAAAAGAAATCTATTATAAGGAGCTTGTCGGACCGACCTGCTCTGTGTGTCTCTCTCCCTCTCATTGAGCTTTTTTCTCTATTTTTATAAGTTATAAGAAGGCAAATAAAATTAACCAGCCCTTTACAATGAGTTCTCAACCCCTTTATATAGTGCGTCTAAAGTTACTATTCCTTTATATAATGCGTGTGTCAGTCAATAAGCCTAAAGATCTCTTCCATCCAATCAGTCGCTGGCCTAATCCTATCTCATCAATCCTTAGGAAGCTCAAACCACTGTCTCTGAGTATAATACTGCATCCCCGATATATATCCTCAGGTCAGTATCTTAAAACAAGTGAAGCCCTTCCTCGCTAATGCTAGAAGGTCGGGTCGATAAAAAACAACCTTCACTCCCCTCATATTCTCTTAAAAAAGGTCAAGCCTGCACTGTTTGCATGTAAAAATATTGAAAAATAGCTTCTCTCGATGACAGTCTGAACTGTCATGATTTTCTTCTAAATTGTATCTTCCAATGCTCACCCTCCCCGAGTGAATATGACTGCGCCTCTGTTGATTCATCCCGAGCTCCCTTCATCGTGCTTCAAGACCGAAACCAGAATGCTCAGGTTGGTATGATAATGCGGACGAATCTGATCCACTGGTCAGGTCAAGCGTCTATCAGCCTGGACCCTCATTCTCGTAGAGATCTTGGGCCCCATCTTGGTAAGTGAAATCCCTTTACTACCATTTTCCATACTTTGGCTATTCTTCGGTCCAAAAATCAACATCAATATCCGTCCCCTAGTTCTTGGAATCAATGAGTTGGTGAGTTGATGTCAGGAACTATAATGGTTGTGTGGATTGCCCACTAGTCATCGGGTCAGGATCTTGATATTAATCAAATTGCACCATCCTCGGGGATGTAGAGCATTTATATAGTCAAAAGGTTCTGCCTTGGTGACATGTGCTTCATTGAATGTTTCTCTCAGGCTCTTAAATCGTCATTTGGAAGTTGGGCTGCCATAATTACCTTCTTTAAATGCACGCCACATCATTCTAGTGCTTCATTTGCTTCGTCTCCCCGAGACATCATGCGTCGTGCATCCGCAGCTTGCGCACCAAAACTGGATACAATTGGATCCCAACTGAGTAGTTGCTCCGGTCTCGCCTTCTTGTCCGAATCCAACCGGGTGAAATACTCATCACACGTGTCCCTGGTTCTGGCCTTCATATTCAATCGAACGGTTAGAATCAAACAGAGCTACCTATTAAGGGCCACTGCACTTTTTTCACACTTTTAACACTTCGTCTTCTCCTAAGAGACTACAACTGAGCTCATGTGCCTCTTGTGACTTCTAAACCTCTCAACTTTCTTACAAGTTCTTCGGCACCGTATTCAATCTTCAAGTAAGTTCTTCTCTGAATCCCTCTCTCCTAATGCATGTTTCTGGTTATTGTGTTTGTGTTGTTTGTTTTATATGGTTACAAGAATATTAGGGGTGGGTTTACTCATGTGGGGTACTTCTGTGGTTCGCATGAATATGTAGGCATGATTTTATGGGTTTTGAAGGTTGAAGGGCTTGTGTGTTTGGGTGTGTTGATTTTGGTTTGCTCTAAAAACTTACTTTTCTGCCTTTACCTAGGGCGCTTAGAGACTCTTAGGGTTAGCCACCTGGTAGGGATGGAGACGATAACCCTAGTTGTAATATTCATGACTGACCAACGTAATCATACACGTATAACGCAAGTGCACGTATCGTTCAAGTAGTATAAAATGTATCGATCCCACGAGGACTTAATACCTAAGCTATTAATTTATGAAGACAATTTTTTACGAGTATCTAATAGATTGGTTGTTTGATTGGATGATGACTTTAAACTTAAAACAAGTAAATTAAACAGCGCGAGAGTAAATTAAAGGAAAATTCAATATTAAGAAACTATCTAGGGTTGTGAATCCTTCCAATATCTTTTTAAAGATGAAGTGGTTATTTTACGTTTGTGCAATATATTGGTTTATTAACCTGGAACACGAATTTATGCAAAAGTCTCTTCTGATGGTCAGATACAAATACCCAAAATAACTCAATTAATCATATTCTTATGTCAACCAAGTTATCTGAATTCATTAAGATTAAGTTACAATTATGGCTACCCCCGCCCGACATGTATATTCCTATCCTGTAAGGAAATCTATTAAGGGTTATCTATCCTTAAGGAAGATCGTGAGTTATTGAGTCTAGGGCTTAAACCTAAAATCTATTTTCCAAGTTCATTTTAAGTTTACCAGATCAAGCTTATTAATGGCCAGTTAACAAGAAACATTAAGACTAAGGCTCAATAAATAAACCTTTATACTACCTGAATCGTAAAATAAGCCATTATAAACCTGTGATATTGGAATTCATCACAACCCCAGATAACCGGTTTAGTTACCAAACATAACTAAGAGTAGTAAAAGCTTAAATAAAGTAAATGACATAAAGTAAATGCTGGAAATTAAAAATGTAAATAAAACATTAAAAAAATACTGGGTTGGAGGATTCACTTTTATTACTTCTATTTAGATATCTCCCTTATTATAATATATTAACTTTGCGTGATAATTACCAACTGACCATATAGGCGGTATACTGATTAAGTCAAATTTATAATTAATTCCAACCGACCATAGAGGCGGTATCCTTGTTTAGTCAGGTTAAAATCAATTTAATTAAGTCCAACCGACCATAAATGCGGTATCCCATTAAGTCAGGTTTTAAATAGTTTATATATTATAATTCAGGGAGATTAATCTAAATATTAGTAATAAAAGCTTAACCTTTAACCCCAGGAGAAGAGAGTTACCTCCTCATGCTGAACAGTAAAATAAAAGACTGAAAAGTAAAGAAAAGAAAGTACTGTTGCGTAAAATAAATAAAATTAAATACAGAAAGTTGTAAATAAACAAATAAGATATAATCTTCTTAGTATTCTTAAGGAATTCCTCAGAAGAAAGTATGATTTTACAAATGAAATCGGCCTGAATTTATAGGCATCCATAGGTCTCGCATGTCGCGACGCGCACAACCTTGCGCATCGCGACACACCGTTGATTTACGCCACGTGGCGCGTGGCTTCCGAAGATGAGGACACGTGGCGTCAGTAGAATTATTAGCTGAATTATTGGCTTGGCGTCGCGACGTGTAAGAGTGTGCGCGTCGCGACGCTGACGTCAGCATGACGTAAGCAATGATGCATTTTCAATGATGAGTGTCGGCAGCATGTGATGGTGACACGTGTCCGGCGCACGTTAGCAGTCTTCGGCACATGTTAGCAGATGACGTATTTTAGCACGACATATTTTAACAAACGTCGCATTTTAGCAGAAAATTTACATTTTTGCCATTTTTGTCCGTTTTTCGCTGTTTTGGCCCCGAATTGATTCCAGAGAGTCCTCTTATTTTATTTATTTACAAAATTCCACAAAACACATCGAAATATTCACAAAACTCAAGAAACTATACAAAATATTAAGTCAAGAGGACGGTAAATATCGATATATTTACCGCTTATCACACCCCCAAACCTAACATTTTGCTAATCCTCGAGCAAAACAACAAAATAAAATAACATAAACATCTTTAAAATAAAATAAAATTAAACTAAGCCACTTTCGTATGGATCACGGTTGCATTGAGCGTATGCAACAAGCCTTTAAACCCCTAGGTGTCCCTAGTGGACGAATTGTAGTCTCGTGAGGGCTTACAGCAACGATACCCACAAACGTCAATATAAAACTAATGCACACAAAAGTAAAAAGACAAGAGAAAAGAGAATAAACAAGTTAGTGACTAAACAAGTGAAACTTCTTATCCAAGTTAGTAATTGTTTTCTTTCTTTCTAAATTACCAAATAAGTAAATTCTCCGATTATTTTTACCATTCTCCATTTACACAACCAACAAAGTATTAGTCAAGTCATTGTGCCCACAATATTCATAAGTGTAGTTGAAAAGAGAGTAATATTTTTGTCCTAAAGTTATATCAGATTTCACACCTTTTTTAGCAATAGAATATTTTTTTTCTAATTTTTTTTACGTAAAATAATAAAGCAACATCTTCAATCCATGTAGTGAGCTTTGGGCCAGTGACTCCCAAACCAATTGGCTTTAGGGCACTAGGTGTTAAGACACCCATACAGACTTAATTACCCGGATTTCAGATATCTCTTTTTATTTTTACAACATCTTTGATCCATGTAGCGAGCTTTGGGCCAGTGACTCCCAAACCAGTTGGCTTTAGGGCACTAGATGTTAAGACACCCCATAAGGACTTAATTACTCGTATCTCAGACGTTTTTTTTATTCCATCGCTTTTTTTAGATGCTTCCTCCAATTAAACTAGAGCACTGAATATTACAAACTATTCAATTACAACTCATGTCCGTATGTTACCATGTATAGTGATAATACCTGTCAACTTAGCATATGTAGATCCATTTTAGTCAGTTTTATGGAGAATTTACAAATTAAATAATTCAAAAGGAAATAAACAAAAATTAGCTTGTTACGAAATAAGTTGAGATACTTCTCAGGAGTGGAAATTCCTTACACAGCAATCTCACACCAATTTCACCTGGTTAGTCATATTAAAAACACAAAAACAAAATATATATTTTTTATTTTTTTTCTAAATTTTTTTTTGAATTTTTTGGAAAATTTTTGACTAAAAATCAAATAAAAACAAGATACTAGTCAACTATTCCCCTCCCCCAAACCTAAATGAGACATTTTCCCCACTGTCTTAAAAAGTATAAGAATAGTTTAGAAGATAGTACCTGATTAGCTGAAATTCTACATCTAAAAATATCAATTAAAGGTTAAGATCCAGATTTATCCGACGCTTCTTACCACGATCATTATCGGACCAGTTTATCTTGGAGAGGATATGGTCAATTTGTGGTTCAAAGGCTAAGATTTGGTCAATTAAATCTTGGGCAGTTCTGGAAGTGAATATGAGTTCTTTTACAGGTTTTGACACGAACCCATTTCTCCGGACATCATCAAGAAACACACAAAGAAAATCATAAAATCCATCAGCATTAAATAGTCCAATTGATTTCTAGTGTATGTTCAAATTCGCCCAAGATAACACTGTAAAAATTTCCTCCATCGTGCCCAAGCCACCTGGCAAAGCAATAAAAGCATCAACATATTTAATCATTTCCACCAGTCGTTCAGACATACCTGGCACGATTAGTTCCTCTCCGTTTGATGGTCCTATAAGATTCGTCTCTGCCAAAGGTTTTGGGATGATTCCCAGAACTTGACTACCTCTTTCCTGTAAAGCCCTTTGAAACGATCCCCATTAGTCCAAGATTGCCACCGCTATATACTAAGTGCATATTCCTTTCAGCTATGACTCGACCCAATTCCTGTGCTGCCTCAACGAACTCTGGCTTAGAACTAACACTAGTACCACAAAACACACATATATTTACAACTCGTCTTCTTGAAGTGGCTTCCATTTTTTTTTTGTATTTGTATTTCAAATCTGGATGCGTTCAAGAGTGCAATGATGAGTTGAATTTATAACACCTGAAAAATGGTGAGTAATAATAGCATTAGTATCTATCAAATGACAATTATTAGCTAAACAGTAAAATATATCGTGAAAGTTAAAAAGTCTGGATCCTGTCGGAGAAAATAAAATCACAATTATTAGTTAAAGACAAAGAGATAATAACATTTACAAAAAGTAACGACTTGTATGACATCTATCCGTCAGGGACAAGTTTCCCGTCCAATTTTCATATAAATTAGCAAACATGGTCTTTTAGAGTCAGATTCCCGAGACTTAACTGTTGTCTTTCTTTTCGAAATTGTGTATATAACATATGAATTGCATGATGCACATATCTACTGGAATGCGTCTCAAGAGTCTTAGATATGTCATCCAAAGGCTCCTTACTCAAGCCATCCCTAATGAATTTAATTTTATCTTCACGGTTATCAGACACCATTCCTAAAGAACGACAACGAGTATTACATGTCATGCGTGCACATTTATAGCAAACACCCATTTTTTTAGCTCTTCTCTTTTTAGCATATGTGCTTCTTCCTAAACCAGACAGATATGAAATAAAAAAGTCAGAGGATTCACCTGTCAATCAGACCCGTGCTTCAATAATCCAACGAATGTCATTAGGAATACCTTTGATCATCAGCAGTCTCATTCGTTCCAAACGAGCTTTATAGACTTTCACCAGAGAGTTTTGAGGGATAAAATGAAATTGCTTGTGAAGATTTGCGATAACGTCTTCCATCCTGAAATGTGACTTTATCTGCAAAAATTAAACACACCAAATCAGAATATATACACAAATTGCTTGGGTTGCCTCCCTGCTAGCGCTAAGTTTAACGTCGTCAGCTAGAAATGACTGCCCGAACGTTAGGTTGGATCTGAAAGTGTGACACTTTCTTTTTGTCGCTCAAATGATTCTCCCCAGTAGTGCTTGACATGTTGGCTGTTAACTTTGAATGTATCGTTGGTGTTGGGATAAAGTAACTCAACAGCTCCATATGGTAAAACCTGAGTGATCACAAATGGACCTGGCCATATTGATTTCAACTTTCCAGGGAAAAGTTTCAACCTTGAATTGTATAACACCTGCTGCCTTGGTTCCATTTGTCTGCACACTATTTTTTGATCATGCCATTTCATAAGCCTGTAGGTGAAATTCCTCCAATTCATTGAGTTGGTAGAGTCATTTTTCTCATATTGCTTGTAGATCAAGATTTATCTTCTTTAGTGCCCAGTACGCTTTGTGTTCAAGTTCCACTGGCAGATGACATGCTTTCCCAAACATCATTTGATATGGGGATATACCAATGGGTGTTTTGTAAGCTGTCCGGTAAGCCCATAATGCGTCATCTAGTTTTGTAGACCAGACCTTCCTTGTTGATCCAACGGTTCTCTCCATGATTCTTTTGATCTCCCTGTTTGAAACTTCAACCTGTCCATTTGACTGCGGATGGTAGGCAGTGGCAACTTTATGAGTAACTCCGTATTTGGATAGGAGTGCATCAAGTATCTGTTGCAGAAATGTGTGCCACCATCATTAATAATTGCCCGAGGTGTTCCCTAAGCAAGTGAAAATATTCTTTTTAAGGAATTTTATCACCACTTTTGAATCATTAGATGGCAGTGCTATTGCTTCAACCCATTTGGAGACGTAGTCTACTGCAACTAGTACGTACATGTTTCCGAATGATGGAATAAATGGTCCCATAAAATCAATCCCCCGTACATCAAATATCTCCACTTCCAGAATGTTTTGTAGAGGTCCTTCATTTCTCTTCGATATATTTCCCGTTTTCTGGCACCTTTCATATTGAAGAGCAAATAAGTAAGCATATTTAAATAGAGTGGGCCAGAACAAACCTGATTGTTGGATTTTGGCTGCAGTTTTATCTCCGCTGAAGTGTCCACCATATGGTGATGAATGACAATGTTGCAGAACACTATTGACCTCCTCATGTGGAACACAACGTCTCAATAATTGATCAGCACATCGTTTGAACAAGTATGGCTCATCCCAGACATAGTGCTTGACTTCTTTGAAAAACTTATTTCGTTGCTGATGTGTCCATTCTAACGGCCATTTTCCCGATACTCTGTAATTTACATAGTTAGCATACCAAGGGACATCATGTTGTTTCATGGTAAACAACTGTTCATCTGGAAAATTTTCTTTGATTGTCATTTCATTGCCAGCTGTTTCTCCATTCTCGAGCCTCGATAAATGATCTATCACTTGGTTTTCTGTCCCTTTCCTGTCTCGGATCTCTTCGTCAAATTCTTGTAACAGAAGCACCCAACGGATCAATCTGGTTTTGACATTTTTCTTCATGATCAGGTATTTGATTGATGAACGATATGTGTAGACCACCACTTTGGAACCCAGCAGATACGAGTGGAATTTATCAAAAGCGAACACAACTACAAATAACTCATTTTCAGTGGTTGTGTAGTTGAGTTAAGCTTCATTCAGAGTTTTGCTGGAGTAGTAAATGGTATGGAAAATTTTTACTTTGCATTGTCCCAAAACTACACCTACAGTAAAATCACTAGCATCGCATATCACCTCAAATGGAAGAGTCCAGTCCGGTGCTACTATGATGGGAGTAGGGACCAGCTTCTCTTTCAAGATTTCAAAAGCTTTGTGGCATTCTTTGGTGAAGTTGAAAGGCATGTCTTTCTCTAGAATATTACACAGAGGTTTAGCAATCTTAGATAAGTCTTTGATAAATCTCATGTAAAAGCTTGCATGTCCGAGAAAATTCCGAATCCCTTTGACGGTTATTGGTGGAGGTAGTTTTTCAATTGTCTCAATCCTTGCTTTGTCTACCTTGATTCCCTTTTGTGAGATTCGATGTCCCAGGATAATGCCTTCCTGCACCATGAAGTGGCATTTTTCCCAGTTGAGTACCAGGTTGGTATCTTCGCACCTTTGTAACACATTTTCCAGATTTTACAAACAGTGGTCGAAAGAATCTCCAAACACAGAGAAATCATCCATGAAACCCTCAATACTTTGTTCCAGCATATCTGAGAAGATGGCCATCATACAACGTTGAAATGTAGCAGGTTCATTACATAGTCCAAATGGCATCCTGCGAAAAGCAAAAGTGTCATACAGACATGTAAAATTGGTCTTCTCCTGATTTTCTAGGGCGATGCCAATCTGATTATACACCGAATATCCATCCAGAAAACAATAGAACTCATATCCCGCCAATCTGTCTAACATCTGGTCAATGAATGACAGCGGGAAATGATCTTTCCTTGTTGCTTTGTTCAGTTTCCTGTAGTCCATGCATACTCTCCATCCAGTCACCGTTCTTGTTGGAATCAACTCATTCTTTTCATTTGTGACTACAATAATTCCTCATTTCTTTGGCACACATTGCATAGGACTCACCCACGTGCTGTCAGAGATGGGGTAGATGATGCCGATATCCAACCATTTGATAATTTCTTTCTTCACAACCTCATTCATGATTGGATTTAGTCTCCATTGATGCTCCACTGTGGGTTTGTACTCGTCATTCATCATAATTTTATGCATGCAAAATGATGGAATAATGCCTCGAATGTCTGCTATAGTCCAGCCAACGGGTTTCTTATGTTCTCGTAACACTCTCATCAACTTTTCTTCCTACTCCGATGTTAGCAACGAAGAAATAATCACAGGTAAATCAGAAGAGTTTCCTAAGAATGCATACCTGAGATGGCTCGGAAGTAGCTTCAGTTCTAGCTGCGGTGGTTCTTCAATCGAGGGCTTGATTCACTTTTTTTTGGTAATTCCAAACTTTCCACCTGTGGTGTCGATTTGAAGCGAAATGGTCTGTCAAGATAATTAATACATTCTAGAATTTCAACATCTAGCTCGCTGTCAGTCATGTTGGTGATGCAAGCTTCAAGTTTATCCTTGGGAGGTGGTAGTGCATCAGTATCCTGGATGATACTATCTGCAACATCAATTCTGAAACATTCATCTTTCTTTTCATCACTCGGGAATTTCATGGCTTTGAAAACATTAAAAAGTAACTTCTTGGTCCTGCACTTTCATGGTTAGTTCTCCTTTTTGTACATCAATAACAGTTCGACCTGTAGCCAAGAATGGTCTCCTGAGGATGATAGGTACATCTTTGTCTTCTTCCATGTCAAGGATAATGAAATCTGTTGGGAGAATGAGCTTGTCGACTTTGACCAGCACATCTTCAACTACACCTCTCGGAAATGCGAGCATTCTATCAGTAAGTTGCAAAGAGACTGAGGTGGGTATTGTTTCTCCAATCTGCAGTTTCCTGTAAATAGAAAAAGGCATCAGATTAACACTAGCATCTAAATCACACAAAGCTTTACTGATGTAATGTTCTCCATGGTGCATGGGACAATGAAATTGCTAGGATCTTTCAACTTTGGGGGAAGTTTCCTCTGAATGATGGCGCTGCATTCTTCTGTCAATGCTACTGTCTCATAATCTCCCAATCTCCGCTTTCGTGACAAAATGTCTTTCATGAATTTGACATAGCTGGGCATTTCTTCCAACGCTTCTGCAAATGGAATGTTGATATGCAGCTTTTTGAAGACCTATAAGAATCGAGCAAACTGATTGTCCAGTTTGTTTTTCTGGAGACGCTGTGGAAAAGGTGGAGGTAGAGTGAGTATTTCTTGATCTTTTTCTTTTGCTTCTTTTTCTCCATATGTGGAACTGCTTCTTTTGGAACTTCCTCAATAGATGCATTGATTCCAACATCTTTGTTGATTTCAGTACCGCTTTTCAAGGTGATGGCTTGACATTGCTCATTCCATTTGTTCCTTGGATTTGGTTCTGTGTTGCTAGGAAGGTTACCTGGCGATCTGTAACTCTGAGCATTGTCCAATTGTCCCATTTGATTCTCCAGTGCTTTAATAGAAGCTGAATGGCTTTGATTCAATGCTACTTGATTTTGAACCATAGTTGCTAAGGCATCGTATTTTGCTTCTTGCTTTTTCAACTGGGCCATCACTTCTATTATTTCTGGTTCTTTTTCATACTTCTGGCCTTTGTTTTGCTGTTGGAATCCTGGTGGTGGATTGTTCCTTTGCCCTGAATTGTTGTTCCGTGAAAAATTGGGATGATTCCTCCACCCTGGGTTGTAAGTGTTGGAATATGGATTGTTTCCATGACTGTTGAAATTGTTGACATAATTCACCGTCTCTTCATTTTGGTGTTATGATTCTGTCTCTGGTGTTCCTCAATATGGTGAACTTGTGGATCTAATATTGCTTTGCATGCTAAGAGTTTCCATGAATTTTCATATCTGATCCAGCTTGGCATTCACTGCTGTGTTGGCTCCAACTTCATAGATTACTGCGATTCGTTGAATCATGATCCTTTTTGTTGGCCACAAATAATTATTGTTGACCATTTCTTCAATTAGGTCCCAAGCTTGATCTTCTCCTTTTGCCATTAAAGCTCCTCCAGCAACAACATCAATTGTGGTTCTCATCAGTCCAGAAAATTCATTGTAGAAGGTTTGGACTTGTAGCCACTTTGCAATCTCATGGTGAGGACATTTTCTGAGCAAATTCTTGTACCTTTTCCAAGCTTCGCAGAGGGATTCTGAATCATGTTGTACAAAAGATGTGATGTCATTCCTCAGCTTTGCAGTTCTGGCTTGTGGAAAGTACTTTGCAAGGAATTTGGTGGCTAGAGTGTTCCAAGTGGTGATGGAACCTGCTGGTAGTGAATGTAGCCAAGCTTTAGCTTTGTCTTTCAAGGAATATGGAAAAACCTGCAGTCTCATTGCTTCTTCTGCCGCTCGATTGTAATTGAATGTGCTGCAAACTTCCAGGAAGTTGCTAATGTGGGCATTAGGATCTTCAGTTGCATTCCCCCCAAATTAAACTGATTGTTGTATCATCTGAATGCATGTTTTGATATCACACGTATTTGCTAGTAAGGGAGGAAATACAATACATGAAATTAAGCCGTTAACCACCGGAATAGTTCTGTCTCGAATGGGAATTGGTGGGGCAACTTCCAAAGGTTCAGGTTCCATGTTGATCATTGTTTCTTCGCCTTATCGCTTCCCTTCTCAACTGTCTGATGGTTCTTTCAATTTCTGGGCCAAGCGGATGGATTTCAAAGCTTCTGGTTCTTCTTATGTAGTGTCTGAGAACCTGAAACACAAGAAAATAAAAATAATAAGTAAAAAGAAATTAGATACAAGTAATGGTATCTAACCCCAAAACTAATAGTGAAAGATAAATAAGTCCCCGGTAACGGCGCCAAAAACATGACCGGCGTAATCACACACGTAAAACGCAAACGCACGTATCGTTCAAGTAGTATAAAATATATCGATCCCACAAGGACTTAATACCTAAGCTATTAATTTATGAATCTAAATTTTTACGAGTATCTAATAGATTGGTTGTTTGATTGGATGATGACCTTAAACTTAAAACAAGTAAATTAAACAGAGCGAGAGTAAATTAAAGGAAAATTCAATATTAAGAAACTATCTAGGGTTGTGTATCTTTCCAATATCTTTTTAAAGATGAAGTGGTTATTTTACGTTTGTGCAATATATTGGTTTATTTACCTGGAACACGAATTTATGCAAAAGCCTCTTCCGATGGTCAGATATAAATATCCAGAATAACCCAATTAATCTTACTCCTATGTCAACCAAGTTATCTGAATTCATTAAGATTAAGTTCCAATTATGGCTACCCCCACCTGACAGGTATATTCCTATCATGTAAGGAAATCTATTAAGGGTCCTTAAGGAAGATCGTGAGTTATTGAGTCTAGGGATTAAACCTAAAATCTCTTTTCCAAGTTCATTTTAAGTTTACCAGGTCGAGCTTATTAATGGCCAGTTAACAAGAAGCATTAAGACTAAGGCTCAATAAATAAACCTTTATACTACCTGAATCGTAAAATAACCCTTTATAAACCGGTGATATTGGAATTCATCACAACCCCAGATAACGGGTTTAGTTACCACACATAACTAAGAGTAGTAAAAGCTTAAATAAAGTAAATGACATAAAGTAAATGCTGGAAATTAAAAATATAAATAAAATAATAAAGAAAATACTGGGGTTAGAGGATCAACTTTTATTAGTTCTATTTAGATATCTCCCTTATTATAATATATTAACTTTGAGTTATAATTACCAACCGACCATATAGGCGGTATACTGATTAAGTCAAATTTATAATTAATTCCAACCGACCATAGAGGCGGTATCCTTGTTTAGTCAGGTTAAAATCAATTTAATTAAGTCCAACCGACCATAAATGCGGTATCCCATTAAGTCAGGTTGTAAATAGTTTATATATTATAATTCAGGGAGATTAATCTAAATATTAGTAATAAAAGCTTAATCTTTAATCCCAGCAGAGAAGAGTTACCTTATCATGCTGAAAAGTAAAATAAAAGACTGAAAAGTAAAGAAAAAAAGTACTGTTGCGTAAAATAAATAAAATTAAATACAGAAAGCTGTAAATAAACAAGCAAGATCTTATTAGAATTCTTAAGGAATTACTCAGAAGAAAGTATGATTTTACAAATGAAATCGGCCTGAGTTTATAGGCATCCATAGGTCTCGCACGTCGCGACACACACAACCTTGTGCATCATGATGCGCCATTGATTTGCGCCACATGGCGCGCGGCTTCCGGAAATGAGGACATGTGGCGTCAGCAGAATTATCAGCTGAATTATTGGCTTGGCGTCGCGACGCGTACTCCGCTAGATCCATTTAACATTTTAGCATAACTCAAACTCACTTTCGGCGGGTTAATAATAGAAGTCGGAACTGTCAAACCACCAACCAGAACTATCACTGCCCTAGAATCACCAGTAGTATCCCTTACACACACGACATCACCAACAACACCGACAGGAGCATGAGTACTCACAACCGACGAAACAACGGCCTCCCTAGAAATATTCACTGAAACAACACTCTTTCATACGACAGCAATAGAGTCGGCCAGCACAGCCTCTTTGTTGCACACAAATTCCTCACTCATTGCCTTATCATTCACAACATTCATAGTCCCCCCAAAACCAGTCACTGAAACTTCATCCTGACCCACGACAGCACCTGAAACAGCCAAAACAGTCCCTACAGAACATTCCACCTCCTCACTTGCAGCCACACATGAAACAAGATCACAGTCATTCAAACCAGTAACCACACCCAAAAGAGACAAAACAGACTGCCCATTAAATAACCCTTGAACGCCGGCTGGGCACACAACACCACCACACAAACACACTGTTTCACTACAAGAAACATCCACACTAAAACCTCGATCACACATATTCATACCCGAAAACGTCACAGAAATGAGAATAAACAGATTGCACATCACCTTTCCCCAGCAAAGTATGGCCTGAAACAGGGATGTCCCCTCCATACAAACTACCGAAATAATCAGACCCAATAACAGGAACCAAACCTGACTCAACAGCGGCACAAATCGGAGAAGGAAGAGAGGCAGTAGGACCCGATGCCGGAACGCTGGGAGGACACACCGGAACGACTTCTAAAGGACAAGAAGCAAGTGGGCTCACCTGATCTGGTGAAGGTCTGGGAAGATAAGAACAAGTACCCAAAAATGGCAAAGCAACATCAGGAGAGGCTAAGAAGGGTTCACGTTCAACAGATCTCACAGCCAAATGACCCACAGCAGGTCGGCGAGGCCCCAAATCCGACCCCAAAACCAGCAAACTAGAGACCGGCATCAAGGAAACAGAAGGGAAAGAGATGAGGATCGGGGGGAATGAAAAGGACGAGGATGGGGAGAGGTCAAAATTGGTCAAAGAGACAAAACGAAAAAACATGATTTAGGGAGGAAAAGGGAAAATGAAGGCAGAATTGATTTGAAACAACAAATGGTTTTATTTTTAAAAATCAAGGAACAAGTCTACCAGGGCTGATGAGAACAACCGAGGAAGACGGAACATGCGAGAGCATTTTAGTGTTTTTTTTTAGCTTCTCTCAAACTTTTTCTTTTGAAATATTTGGTAACTTGAACTTATGAAACAAAAAGAAAACAAAACCCTTTTGTATTTCCTCACTTGGCTGAAACTAGGTAAGAAAATAATATCTAGATATTTTTCAATTTTTGTTTTAATTAATTAAATGGTAAATGATATACTTGACTTTTGGTATTTGATCATTAAATCATTTAATGATTTAACCAAGTGTTTGCCAATCATTTAAGGCAATTTACAAATTTTAATCATGACATAAGATATTTATTATTTAATTAATTTAACCATTTAAATTTTAAATAATTAAATAATTAATTACAAATATCTTAAATATATGTATTATATTTACATTAAATAATCAAAACCCATATATTAATGATATATGTCAAAAGTCACAATTTGACATTTAATTAATGTGTATTTAATAAAATCAAATATTAAATACAAATACACATTAATTTGGAAATGACCATTAGGTCCATTTGCATGTATCTTTCGTTTAACCGTTAAATGATTTATAAATAATCAGTATTATTCATAAAAGTTTCCCTAGTGCTCTACGAGTATAATTCATTAGTGAGACTCTCTAGGTTCAGGCAATTCTTCATGAAATCTAATTTCGTGTCCATAATTTACCCACCCGTAAATTATGATAAACACAGATAAACTCTCTAAACCATACAGGTCGAGGTCATTACATACGTATAATCCCTTCGTCACAGGTATGCAGATTATTCCAGAGATATCAATATTAACGTCAAATCTCTATAGATATAATCACGTCGACGTTTCTATTAGTAATCTCTTAATAACACTTAGAACTAATTTCTACAGTTTACCATAGGCCCATGGACTTAACAAATTGAGAATTCCATATTAAATACCTATGCTCTGTACACAGAACTGACATATCCTTTCTTGATACACACATGATATCCTGAGCATCAGTGCACACCCAATGAACAAGTGGATGTCTGATCTAAATCGATCGATGACGTGACTGCCATCAAAGTGTGGATGATAACTCATATATCCACAATGGTATCTCAAGTCAAAGAATCACTATGCTCACTCAACCCGAGAAGATTCTTATTGACGTTGGTGTACCATCCATTAAAAATCTTCGGTGAGTCGTTCAGTGTTTATCCGCTATAAACACCTACACGTCTATACGAGTCTCCAAGACTCATGGTTTGTTGAGAACCATTGGAATCCAAGATTCCAATAAACGAAATGTACCAGTCTCAACGGGTTTACTTTACTGACCAAGTAGTGTAAACATTGACCATGAACTGTCTAACCTTTCAAGGGTATTTTAGTAAACTTGTCTTGCACTATATAATATGTAAACTTGTCTTCTTCAATACATAATACACAATTTCGAAATTTCTTCTAAAGAAATGGCTATGGCCGAATTTCTAACTTAAGGGAGGGATTCCCCTTTGTTCAAGCTTTGACTTATCTAAGGCGTAGCAACCTTAGTAGCGTCTCTATGCTAATAGAACATGAAAATGATTCCCCTTATTTCACGCAATCTAACTTATTTAAAGCTTGGTAATCTTTGTGGCTTCTTCGTGCTAGCATTACAGAACAAGCATCATCTTAAGGGTTCTCAAAGACAAGTTCTTTGTGGGTCTTCTATATGGCTTTGGAAGGATTTGGTTCCTACAAAATAAAATTCGTGATTCTTAGGGTTCTATCTGTTGCATGGAGTTTTCTTGGCCTAATCATCCAAGTGTGTTCCTCGTCATGCGCAATAGCCAATTTTGAAGATATGATATTTTTGAAGAATTTGTTCATTTTATGCCTTATATATAATTCACTCAAATGGGCTTGTATTTTGACTTTACGCGTGACATGTTGACTCTAGTTAGGCTATTGGTAACTTAGTTAGCTAGATAATTTGGGTCAAATTGGAATAGAACTAAATTAGTTAGTCAAAAAGACCTATAAGTCATATGTATTATTGATGCCACTTTTGTTGACTTTTCTGTTTTTGATCTTTTTGCCACTTGCATAATGATCTTAGTGGGAGATATTTGCATTAATTAGAAAATGACTATTAAGGGATTGAATTTTATGTTTCCATTGGATAGTTTTAGGATATTTTAGTCGGGCATTTTAGTAAATTTGAGTTTGTACTATTTAATGTATAAACTTGTCTTCTTCAATAACATATACACAATTTCGAATTTTCTTCTAAGAAGATGGCTATGGCCAAATTTCAAGCTTAAGGGAGGGATTACCCTTTGTTCAAGCTTCGACTTATCTAAGGCGTGACAACTTTAGTGGCATCTCTATGCTAGCAGAACACGACAAGGTATTATCTTAAATGTTCTCAAAGACAAGTTCTTTGTAGGTCTTCTTTATACATTGGAAGGGAGTGATTACCCTTTGTTCAAGCTTTTTTGTTTCTACAAAATCAAATTCGCGGTTCTTGGGATTCTATATGTTGCTTGTGCTAATCATCCAAGTGAGTTCCTCATCATTTGGTATCAAAGCTTGGGGTTCCAAGGTCTGATTTTCTATCATTTATCTATGTTTTTCATTAAGTCTTTATTTTGTGCATTTGGTTATCAAGATACTTGTTCATCTTGATTCTTATATTTTGTTGGTTTTTGTGTTTCTTAAGTGTTTTACTTCTTTTGATCCGTCTGTGACAGACATACATGTGTGAAAACCTTCTTGACACAACTATTGAAACCGAGGTGAAAACATACCAGCCTCCATAACAATTTATATAACACATTGAAAGAGCAATTGGAACCGGGAACAACCATGCCGATCGCTATCCTGCCTACATACCGGTCAACCTAGGGAATACATAACTATTGAAACTGGGCTAGTTTAATACCAGACTATATAACAGACTCCATACCGATGAACTTGTTTCAAACACAACTACTGGAACAGGGTTAGTCTATACCGACCTACATATCGATCTTCATACTGGTTAACTTGTGAGTTAAACATACCTACTGGAACCAGGAAGCAACCATACCAGTCCCATACCAGACTCCAAATAGGTCAACACTTAGAATTTTTTTCGGGAGCTCAAGTGACTTGAAGAGCCAAAAAAAAGTAAAAAATGTTCAAAATTTTAGTTGAACTTGGTTGGTTCTATATTATCATTTGGGTGTCCGTGGATGGAAATTCATCAAAATTTCTATTGAGGCACCAAATTTACTTATGAAATTGCATGCTTGTTTCTTATTGTGCTAGTTTATGATTTCCTTATTCTAAGCATTCTAGTTTTTGGTTTCTTTAAATTGAGTCTACGTATTTGCTAATTCTTACTCTCATTACTCTGTTTGCCCTATATTGGTTTCTTGTTGTTTATGCTAGATTGAAGATTACACATGGTTGTGAACTTCTTTGGGAAGTCATAGTCATATTATATAAAGTACAAACACGAGCGGAGTTGAGTGTTACGTATTCGAGTTCAAACACGTGAGCATGTGATTGTGAGGTTATATAATTATTTTCACATATTTGTTACTTTCTAATCTATTTGTTGAAGCTTTAAGATGGCATAACCTAGTTTGACGGTAGATGAGAAGCTTGAGGCTTTAGATAGGAACTGAAATTATCCAAGTGATTAGTGGTAAATATATCACTATTTCCCACTCATTTAACTAAATACTAAAAGATTGCATCTTGTTTGTTTATTTACAGCTTTCAGTAATTAATTTTCCCATTTGCACTTTTTTCTTTACTTTTCAGTCTTTACTTTCTGCAATTTACTTTTTGTGTCGTTTGTTTATTTTCCTTAGTATTTTCTTTTGTATATTTTATTTATTTATTTAGCAAATCCACATTTAACCAACCAATCAAACAATCAATCCATTCTCCCTATAATTAGATACTGGTAAATATATAGTATAAGCAATTAATAACAATAGTAGGAATTAAGTCCTCGTGGGATAGATATTTTTATACTACTTGAACGATACGTGCGCTTGCGTTATACGCGTGTGATTACGCCGGTCAAGTTTTTGGCGCCGTTGCCGGGGACTTATTTTTCTTGAGTTATTAATTTTTAAGCTATCTAATTTTCTTTATTTTTATGTGTAATTTTTATTTCTTTCTTTTTATTTTTCAGGTGGTTGACATTGATTTTAGTTGGGTGATAAAATAATTACGAATTTTAAAAGGTGAAGATACACCCCAATTCAGGGAGCAACAGTCCGGTTTTCTAAGGCCTGTTGTCCAACCCAACAACTATCATTGGATGCCAGAACCAATCAATACTACATTTGCCCAACAAAATGCAATGGGAAAATATGAAATATGCGATGGTAACCACCCGAGCGATCAATGCATATACCTTTCAGGGTGGCAGAATTATCGGAATCATTCAAGGTACGACGAACCGGCATATATCACTGAACCACATTTTTCATCTTATCCACCATCCATCTACGATCTTCATCAAGAACCAGAACCATCAGAGGAAGATCAGTTGATTGACATGCTCAAAGATTGGCTCGAGGAATAGGAAGCTCAATTTGACGCACAAATTCAGAGTCAAGCATCATCCATACAGAGAATGACAGATCAAATTAGACAATTAACATACAACCTGAATTACATATCTCATGGAGCAAATTCAAATAATACTGAGGAAGCCTTCGAGTATCCAGAGTTTCATCATGACATCATAACAGAAGACGAGGCTGAGCAGTACCAAGAATCAGGGGTATCAGTTCAGGAGCCTGAACCAACGAAGTCTCAAATTGATTTTTATTATTCATCGGACTCTTACGAAGATCAAGAAGTAGAGCTATTTGTACCAATTGCACTAACAAGTGAGGATGAAACTTTCCATCCTCAAAATGAAGATCTTGGAGCATTCTTTGCACTAATGTTTGAAGAAGAGCTACCCGAACCATTCATATCAACCACAGAGGATGAAGACCTAAAATCAGACATATCTTTACATCCTCAGGTTGACACTTATGGATCGTGTATTTCACAGATGACAGATGAAGAACTGAATACATAAATTTTAAAATACATCTGTGAAGAAAAGGTGGAGCAAGAAGCTGAGCAAATGGAGGAGCAAATGTCTGACCATATTGACGATTTCATGCATTCAGGAGAAACATCATTGTTTTGGGGAGTACAAATTAAAGATATCGCCCAAAAGCTTGACAGAATGGAACTTCCATTCAAAGTCAAGCACCACACGAGACCTCCTGGTTTTCTTTCTTTCTTTTCAGGAACCACTGGAGCGACAAAGTTTAAAAAGGTGGCACAAGCGCTGAATGAGACAAAATTATTTTTGCCATTTTACCGTTGAAAGAGACCCTTCAAAAGCAATGCTCACGGGATTGTCTTCAATCGGACATCCAAAACCATGCTGAAACCTTCTTGACAGATGAATTTCAGTCACGTCTGGCTGAAGACGAAAACTTTAGCGCTAGCAGGGAGGCAACCCATGCAAAAATTTTATTTTTATTTAAATTTTTATTTTTTGTATTTTGTGTATACATGTTGTAGTGATTTTAATTTTATGTGTTATTTTTGCAGGGAAAAATATAGACGGAGTATTTTAGGCAAAGCAAACCAGTGAAAGCGGGATTTTCATGGAAAAAATTTGACAAAATCGCGAGGATAAAAATTCAATCTAATAGAGACGACGGAGTAAAGAGACAACTCTTGATACGCGCCCCAGTGGATTTATTCGTCGAAAGACTCGATTTTGTAAGAAAAAAAATCTCGCGTGGCGACACGAAATACCCTGCGTGTCACGACACGATGACCTAAACACAGATCCCTCATTTTTAGGGCTCCGCGTCGCGACGCGCACATGATGTCAGGCCATAAAACAGTGGCCACCGTATCTTCTATTCATTGCGACAAACTCATCTTCTTCATTTTCTCTGAAATTTTCTTCATTCTCCTTCAATCAAAACCCAATTTCACCATCAAATCACTCAACCAACTCGATTAAAACCACAAATCCTCCATTTCCCCTCATATTTCACTCGGTTTCCTTCACTTTCTTTTTCATTCTCTGTCAACCAAACACCCACAAGTGCGTGAATCACTCACCAATCCTCCACAAGTGCGTGAATCACTCGAATCTGGGAATTGACTTCACGATTTTGGTATTATCTTTTCTTGTTCTTCATTTTTTTTTAGTTTTTATCAATTTCCGAAAAAAGAGAACCGTGAAGACAGTGAGTTTGTTTGATTGTGTGGCTTGTGGACTTTGGTTAATTTCATTGATTTGGGGGCGAAGTGTGAAGACGTAGAATTTTTGAAGTGTTAGATTAGGTTGAAATTTGGTTAATCTTGATATTTTACGGGAGGTGTTGTCGAATTTGTTGTAAAAATTTAAAATTGGAAATGGCCCCAAAAAGATCAAGAACCTCAGCGGCAGCCAGACCGAGTTTCGATGCAATAAAGTTTGTATCAGTAGCCACTGAGCTGCGATATGAGAAATGGATGGGACAAAAAGTTCCGATAATGGAGAGGGGTTTTGAGATTAACCCCGGACAATTCCCTCAGATTGATAGAGTTATCGCCACCAGGCACTGGCATAAGCTTTGCCAGCAGCCTCACCCTACCTGTGTACCAATAATGCGTGAGTTCTATGCCAATGCTTAAGAGCATCAGACATATCAGGTGTTAGTACGAGGTCAACATGTGACGTTCGATAGTTCCTCTATAAATAGGTTTTATGGGTTGCCTCATATAGAGGCTGATGAATATTCGACAGCTAAGGATAATATAGACATGACTCATCTCACTGAGACAATTTGCATCCCCAATGCTACATGAGAGATGAGTAGCAGCAGGGAATGTATAAAGATGAGTTCTAGGTATCTTAAGCTTGATGCTAGGGTTTGGTTTTATTTCCTTACCCGAACACTGCTGTTAGGAACCCAAATTATGAATGTCACTAAGGAACGAATGATCCCATTATATTGTCTGTTGGAGGGTTATACCATAGATATTGGTGGGCTGATATCAGCCAACATAGTTTTGGCTGCACGTTCAACACAGGCTGGCCTGCTATACTGCAACTTAATTACATCCTTATGCACGCAGGCCAGAGTACCTATGGAACCAAGGGAAGAAATGAGCCCACCACTGCATTAACTGCACATATTATCCAACAACTCCGAGCAGAGAGGCATGCTCAAGTCGGATCTTCCTCATCAACACATGTATGTAACATCCCGCCTAAGCTATGATGCTACCGGCATGAGACAGGCTAATCCTGCCTCCATAAGCCTCTGATTCTGACGAAATTTCGGCATAACCTCTGCTAAAAGTCATGCAACCTGGATCAAAGTCCAGTACCTTCATACAACCTATAGGGCCCAACACATAATATAACACTAAAACAAAGAACTCAAGACACAATACAACTGGGCTCCATGCCCGAAAATACGTATAAACAAAAACTTTTATAACACAGCTTATACAGACTTAAACTCTTTACAACTATACTTAAACCCCCAAGACTTGGTGATTGGCTGACTGCAACTCTGCTATCCGGCTTCTCAAGCTCAAGAGACCATTGTCGACCGATCTGGTCACCAACCTACAAAACTCAAAAACTGTAGAATAGTGAGTCATAAGACTCAGTAAGTAACTATGCTCATTCCTTGAGCGACATACACACAAAACTTAAATTCCATTTTTGTATTAACCTGGGTTGCTTATGAAACCATTTAAATATTTACAAAGTCTGAATTAGTTCTATAGTTCTTATTCATTTGATGAACAAATTACTTATTATCAATTCTTTTTCTATCTATTCATATATATTTTAAATCTCATTCACATCTTATCATTTATAGTATAACTTCTATATCCTTAAATACTAAATCAAATCTTATCATGTTTTCGCTGCGCTACTCTGATATCTGAATACCTACCTTCTTACTCTTTGCTAGTCTAGTTAGGACATTTATCATAATTATCTTTCTTTTATTTTCTTGAAATATTATCAAATCAGAGTTATAAACTATCCTTTCTATCAAACATTTATCACATTATCTTCAATCATGAATACATGTATAAATGCGTACACTAGTATTTACAAAAGATTCTTCCTATGTAAACATACAACACATACGATCATCAATCATATATACAATTAAATGTAATCATGCCATCATGCATTAATATCCACTATATGCATTTCAAATGATAACCAGAATGTATGATTTATATCCATGACTTGTAAACTACTTTCTATTTTAACATGTCATACTATTTAGAAAATACTTCCTGAAAACCTTTTCTGAAAAACTGTTTCCTGAAAACTCTTTTCTGAAACTCTGTTTGAAAGTCTCTTAATAAAACTTATGTTTCTGAAAACATACTTTAAATCTCTGCTTTCTGAAAACTGTTTCTCAAATCTGTTTTCTGAAAACTGTTTACTAAAATCTGACTTTTGAAAATACGTACTAATGATCTAAAAACTGTGTACTGAAAAATCTGAAAACTGATGGTACTCGATGTCTAGGACAACGACTCAACTGGACATCTCTCTACACCCAGGACAACGACTCAACTGGGTGTGCTCTATGCCCAGGAAACCGACTCAACTGGGCATCTCTGAAACTGGTGTTGCCCTACGTCAAGGACAACGAATCAACTGGACGTGAGCTCTACACCCAGGACAACGACTCAACTGGGTGTAGCCACCACTAGAACTGGGGGTGCGGATCTATGCTACCGCCCAAGCTCTAAAACTAGGGTCCAGGTACACGATCCTAAGTCGTCATCATGTCCCTAAACTAGCCATGTGCACAGGCTCCTCTGAATCCGTCAATTCCATCTCTGTATAAGTTACATACTGGGGTGAGTTTTTCCTTCATGCCCCGAAAAACATAAAACCATATTCTGTTTCTCAAGACTGTAAAAATATTTTCTGAAAATACATTTCTTTCAAAGAAAACTTTGGAAATTTTCTTTAAAACACTTTCAATTTCAAAAAGATTCTTAACTTTAATTCAAATTCTGAAAATCGTAAACCACACATTTGCATGTTCATTTTTACTACTTTCTTTTTCCCTAACCATACTTTATTACGTGCTTATCCTGTATTATAATGTATGTTCATGCATATGTTCATGCATTTCTATAAATTAACGATTTATATATTCTATATTCTATATCTTATATATACCTTAATCATGCATGGTCAAGTTAACACGCATTAGTATTTTTACAATTACATCTGTAAACATATGTAAATTAATATTTCTTTTTACACACAATGTCATATATCCATACACAAACTATTATACTTATTATCATAAAGTTTCACCCGTTATTCATACACACTTAGCTAAAATTAAAAAAATTAATAGCATATTAATTCTTTCAGCTTAATAATAGATTATCACTCTATATACATATCACATAACTTATGTTATCATCAAAATTATCAAAAACAAGATTCCATATCATCACACAAATGATAAAATCAAGTCTTTTCCTCTATCACATTTTCAACCATTGAATCATTATAAGTGTTGAATAAACATAATCTTTGTCCTAATGTTCCCAAATATACTCATTAATGTTTTAGAATCTTTATTAACTTCAATTCATTTTCTAAAATTCATAACACACACACATAAACATATACATTTCTATACTATCACTTTTATAAACTATAAACATTTCCAAATAAACATTCCATATTTTGTCATATCGTACTTTTCTCAAAATTTCTTATTCGTCATATAAAATTACTTAACCATTTCACAACTATAAACTCGTAATTGACTGCTTCAATTTACTTGTTCTTAACATTATTAATTGTATTCAATTATAATATTCTTTTTGATTTCGTCTTTCTATCTCATTCCATATTCGGCTCATCGTTACAATCCTATTAGTTGTTTATCCGAGTAACGGTATTATTGACCCTTGTTTACTCTTTGTTATTTTAATCTAACAGTTCTAGATGCATTACTCCCTCATTAATCAACCAAAACGGCCCCGCTCCCTCTCTAACCTAACCTTACCGAAATCATCAACAATCTCAAGCCTTTAATGTTTTGCTTCAATACATCAATCTACTTACTGGAAATATTTCTAACTATAACAACCAACATTGATTTTATATTATACCTATTAGCTCTTCAAACAGATGTAATCATCAAACATTGTAAAGAACACAACAATTCATGATACCACACTTAATAATTATCAAATTATAATTCTCCAGCAATTAGAAAACACAAACAACAATAAATCTGAATATACATAACCTCTTTTAAATTATACACATTTCCACACCTTGATAATACTGCATTTGATTTTACCACTAAATCTGATCTAACATAAGGCCATTGCAGAATCAATTCTACTCTTATTACTAATTTTCGTTTTTAATAAAAGTAACTCAGCTTAACTTCACCATAAACTGGATTAAACAAATTTGACTGCAGATCTTGGCATTAACAACTTTAAATCATAACAAACTCAAAATCGAATGAACTAACTAATGTGTCAAATTCCCCAAATTTTCCAGGGTTCTGCCGAAGCTCTTTTTTTTTTTTCTTTTTATAAATTCGAAAATCATAAATTAATTTTTTCCAAATTCTAATTCCAATAAATTCCTAAATCATTTTAACAAACCCTCAATCCAATTGTTGAACCAATCCTTCAAAATCAAATCAAAAACCCTAAAGAATCAAATGCAAACAATTCAAGGAAATCATTGCATATGTTACTTACCATTTGCATCTATGAATGAAATCAAACTCCTAATTTCAGATTTCCTCATCTTCTTCTTCTTCCTTCGGCCTTCTCTCTCTCTCAATTTCTTCCCTCTTTCTCGGTCTTTCTCTCTCTCTTTATCCTCTTCTCTCTTTCTGCTATGTGCCTCACTGTCAAGAGTTACAATTACTAGTACAATTGGCCACATCGAGGGAGCCAGCCTCCAGTTATGAATGATAGAAGAATTTGAGAATTTAACAACTGATAGTTTACATTTCATTTCATTCAGTACAAATACAATTTTAGGATAACTTCCCAATAAGTGGGCTTTGAGACTCGGCACCACTTAGCATGTTTGAGTCTCATAATGGAACTGACTTTGCAACTAAGACAGAAATGGAAATGACTTTGTAACTACTAATGACAGCTGGACTAAACAACAACGATTTGAAAATTAAACTACATCTTAAAGTAATGAAGAAGGAAATAAAATTAAACTGAGCTTTAAACTGGGCCTGGCCCAATAATAGAACTATTCCCGATTTGGCACACAACAACCCTTCCCCATTCAGAGAACCTTGTCCACAAGATTGGGATATTGAGATTTTAGGGCATGGTATTCCTCCCAGCTTGCGTTTTCCACCGGAAGTCTCTGCCACTTGACCAGAACTTCAACCACTGCTCGATTATTGTTCTTCTTGAGTCACATGTCCAAAATAATTTCTGGTTCTGGTTGAATTACCCATTCATCGTCAACGGCGGTAATGTTTGGGAAACTGGTATGGTATCCCCAATGCGTCTCTTAAGGAGGGAAACATGGAAGATTGGGTGTATCTTGGAGTTGGTTGGCAGATCCAAGTGGTAAGCTACTTTACCGATTCAGCCAAGGATTTAGAAAGGGTCGAAATACCTGACAGCTAGCTTTTGGTGATGCCGGAGGGCAACTGACATCTGTTTGTAAGGGTGGAGCTTGAGGTAAACCCAATCCCCTTCGGAAAATTCTCTTTCGCTCCTGTGGCGATCCTCAAATTTGTGCATGCGTTATTGTGAGTCCTTAAGGTTTTGTTGCAGGATTGATAAGATTTCATCACGGCTCTTAGGTGCTTCCTCCACCGCTGGGACCCGTGTGGTGCCTTGTTCATAGGATATGAGTGCTGGAGGGGGTTGACCGTAGACTGCTTCAAAAGGGGTGAGTTTGGTGGCAGAATGGGTGGTTGTGTTATACCACCATTCTGCTAATGGAAGCCATTTGGCCCAAGACTTCGGGTTGTCGCCAACAAAGTTGCGCAGATAGTGTTCCAAACTCTTGGTGGTGACTTCTGTTTGATCATCTATTTCTGGGTGGTAGGATGAGCTAAAGTGAAGTTTAGTGCCTTGTGCTGTAAACAGTTCTTTCCAAAACAGACTGGTAAAAATTGGATCTCGGTCACTGACTATGGAGGTTGGCATACCATGCTTAATTCTGTCCAGTTGCGCGTGGGAATAGGTAAGGGTTGGATTAAACCAGCTGGGTTTACATTCTCCGCCTTGTTCCGTTGAAAAACATCGCATGACTTTATGTAGTTCCTTACGACAAGTTTGAGTCCTGGCCAATAAAAATATTTTTTGATTCTGCTCAAGGTCTTGTGGAATCCGGAGTGCCCTCCTTGAGGACTGTCGTGGTAGTATCTGAGGACCTGCTAGTGTAGACTAGTGATTGTGCCCAAGTGTATCATGCCATTGTAAGTTAAGATTTGTCCCCGCAGCGTATACTTATCAGTTGATAGCTGCCCTGTTTGGAATTTCTGCATTAAGTTAGTCAAGATGGGGTCGGTTGCATAATTGGGGGGAATTTGAGACAACCAATCAGCAATTGGATAGGAAATTACTTGGAGTCATATTGATGTGTCCAACTGTTCGCCAGGAAGTCGGGATAGGGCATCGGCTGCACTGTTAGTCTTCCCTGGTTTGTATTCCACTACCAAGTCATACCTAAGTAATTTTGATACCCACTTATGTTGAGAATGAGTGCCAATCTTCTGATCTAATAGAAATTTCAAGCTTCGTTGGTCGGTGAGTACTTTGAACTGCAGCCCCAATAGATAGGGCCTCCACTTTTTGACAGCCATAACTATGGCCATGAGCTCTTTCTCATAGGTGGATAAAGCGAGGGCCTAGCCCTTTAGAGTTTGGCTGAAAAATGCAATTGGCCTTCCGTCTTGTACCAATACAACTCCTATTCCCACCCCTGAGGCATCACATTCCATAGTAAAGGGTTTGGAAAAATCTGGGAGGATGAGAACTGGAGGGTGAGACATAGCTGCCTTGAAGGCTGCAAAGGCATGTGTGGCAGCATCTGTCCATTGGAAAGTTCAGCAGGGCTGTGAGAGGGGCGACAATAGCTCCGTAATTTTTAACGAACCCGCGGTAATACCCAGTCAACCCAAGGAATCCCTTGAGTGCTTTCAATGAAGTCGGTGTAGGCCAGTTTCTCATGGCTTCAATTTTGGAAGAATCGGCCTTAACTCCTTTCTTAGTGATCACATGGCCTAGATAACTTATCCATCCCTTCCGAATTGGAATTTGGACAGCTTAGCGAATAGTTTGTTAACCCGTAAGATTTCAAATGTCAGCTGCAGGTGTTCAAGGAGGGTGGTGGGGTCTTTACTGTAAACAAGAATATCATAAAAGAAGATAACAATGAATTTTCGAAGATAAGGCTTGAAAATGGTATTCATAAGACTTTGGAAGGTTGAGGAAGCATTGGTGAGACCAAAGGGCATAACCAAAAACTCGTAGTGACCTTCATGAGTGCGGAAGGCAGTCTTAGCGATATCCTCACTTTTGACCCTAATTTGATGGTATCCTGACCTAAGGTCAATTTTTTAAAAAATCTAAGCCCAATGTTGTTCATCAAGCAATTCCTCAATGACCGGTATTGGAAATTTATCCTTGATAGTCTCATTGTTCAAGGCCCAATAATCAACACACATTCTCCAACTCCCATCAGCTTTCCTAACTAGTAGAACTGAGGAAGAAAAAGGGCTTAGGCTGGGTCTGATAACTCCACTCTTCAACATTTCATCCACCAACTTCTCTATCTCATCCTTTTGAAAATAAGGGTATCTATAAGGTCTCACACATACTGATTTGGTCTCATCAACTAGGAGAATATGGTGGTCATGGATTCTTAGGGGGGCAGGCTGTGAGGTTCCTGAAGTATGTCAGAAAAGCCTTCTAAGAGGTGTTGTATCCCAGAGGCAGAGGAAGTGTTTGGCTGTGGTGAGGTAGGTTCATCACTTTGGAGGAGTTGCAAAATCAACCCTTTGGGGTCCCCTTTAGAATTTTTACAAAATTCCTCACCATCCTCTACTGTCCACCCTGTGGGACTTAACCCCTTTAACAATACTTATTGCTCTCCCCACTGAAACTGCATGCTCAAGTTCCTGAAATCCCACAGAATAGGGCCTAGTTGTTGCAGCCAAGTGATTCCCATGACCATATCACAACCCCTTATTGGCAGTAAGTAAAATGGCACATGAAACAAGTTACCTTGTATTTCTAGGGTCACCTCCGGACATAAGCCATGGCAAGGAACCTTGTCACCATTAGCAATAGTCACCAGTAGCTGTTTCTTGTCCTAAATTGGCAACAATAGCTTCTTTACCAATTTGGCATCCACAAAATAGTGGGTGCTGCCAGAGTCAATAAGCACACTTAGAGATTGGTTTCCCAATTTTCCCATAACGCACATGGTTCTTGGCGAATGGGAGCCCATAACAACATTAAGGGAAATCTCCACTTTGTCCTCTTCCAATGATACAGATTGCTCGCCAGTCCAGTCCTCATTGACATCTCAATTCTCCAGCACATGATCAACTCCAAAATTGACACCTTCAAGTAGGAAAATTGTTGGTTTCTTGCACCTATGGCCACTGTATCATTTTTCATCACTATAGTAACATAATCCCTTCTCTCTTCTCTCCTTCATTCTCTCATGGGTAATCCGAGTGGTGTTGATGGTATTTCTTGTTGTAGGGGGGGTTCTGCTGAAGGGGTCCAGTCTGGATATGTTTTTGGTTGGAAGTAAGGTGTTGGTTTTGGCTGCTGTTTGAGATATTGGGTGATATTTTGGCTGGTTTGTGGGTTAAGGTGAGGTACCGCTCTTGAAGTTTAGCCACCCCAAAGGCTTGGGTGATATTGGTTGGGTTTGCAAGACGAACTGGAATTTCTAGCTCTTCTCTTAGACCGGCTAGAAAACAACTAAGTTTATACTCTTCGCTCAAATTGGGAAGCCGATTAGACAAGAACTCAAATTGTGCCTTGTACTCCTCCACAGTTGTAATATGGGATAGACGTTTGAATTGGGAAGCGGGTGTTGAGTTTCAATCAAGTCCCAAGGATCATAAATCATGCATAAAAACGAGTTGAATACAACCAAATGAGGTGCGGAAAAACTCACATGGATCGGTTAGAGATGCAACGAAGATGGACCACGAACTGCTCTCCCTTGGCTCGGCAGTGAGCTGCGCGTGGTAGGGCTGCACGGTGGTGATGGTTCGGCTTCTCCAAGGTTCGGCCATTGATGGACCACTAGTGACAAGCCTCCAAGCTTCAAGCTTCCAAGCTCACGAACTCACTTCCCTATCACCTTAGGATGCCTCCAAGATGGTGCTAGCACATAGATCTCAACAAGATCATTGCTTCTCCAATTTTCTTTCTGGTCTCAAACCAGAGAAAGAGATGAAGAAATCGGTCCAAGACCGAGAGAAGAAGATGGGTTTTTTGCTCCAAAGAGTGCCAAAACCGTGAAGGAGAGAGAGAGTGAATTAATGAAAGAAAAATTGTAATTGGTTTTATATTTCCCAAAAAATAATAAACCATTTACCTTTTTCATTTCAAAAAACAAACATTAAATGCTTGTCAATCACTACAAATCAACTCACATCAATCACTCAAATGTCACATCACTCAAAGTGACATGTGATTTGACGATTGATGTGACTTGCGATTTGACGCTTGATTTACTTGCGTGCCGCATCGAATTCGAAATGCGAATGCGCTCCCAAACAAACCCGGGCTGGGTTCGTTAATTCCAAAATTAACGAATTTTCCGTTGCGTCGTAATTAAATGATTACGCCTAGCGAATTCACTATTCACGTCGCTAACGAATTAATTCTAAATTAATTCGTTCGCCGAATTAAAATCTAATTTCAATTCCGCGTTGAATCTAATTTCGTTATAATATATCGAATATATTAATTTATCGATTAATTCCAAATCAATCGTTCTCTATCTTAACGATATTTTATCCGAGATAAATATCTCCGTAATTAATCCCAGATTAATTTTCTCTCTCATCGATTAATCCCAGATTAATTAAAGTGCGAGTCATACGTCATCGTTGAATCTTCAGGAACCCGACCCATGAGATCTCCGGATATATTGGCAGTAATAACGGTCGTCGGACTATCCGAACACGTAAGTATCGCGTACTACGTTTATACCGATTTACAAGACAAGGTTGGCTTCTAGGCAAAGCGCCATGCCTACCCAATTCTCCAGAAATATTCTTACAGGGAATATATAGATCTGTATCAAGCGTAATATACCGTAGTATTGTGTATATCGGCCAGTATCGGATAGTCACGTGCTAGGGCTGGGCTGGATAAGTGTCTGGCCCCGTCCGAAGCACATGTCGGATGTCTGGTAAACTAGTCTCTATAATCGGATATGCATGACCTAGTCATAATATCCCGATGGTTGCACAAACACTTAAGAGCACTAATACCGTATCCTGCGTGACATCATCATCCCACTATGACTGAAGTGATACTTCCGTCTTGACATCACACCCCATACACTACGACTCTCTGATAAACCCAGAAGTGGTGTACGCAGAACCGGTTTAAAGCCCTGTACCACCAAGACCAAAGTCTATCGATTATCGTAAGTATTAGCGATGTAAGTCTCCGGTTAAGACTATACACACCTACCTGATTTCGGCCTCCCATAGACACATAGTCATATTACCAATGGGATTCCGAGGGGTCTATCCAGAGCGAAGCTGTTTCCCGTACCATCGGTGAAACACAACCTCATATCGCACTTGCATAAGTATCCAATACTTATATATATGAGAACTATGCGTTGTGCCCTCACAACGCGCCACAAGTGCAATACTAGCCTATTTGCATTATCGATGTCTAGTCTCGATAATACTCCGGCTAGGGATATTTAATGATTAATCCTTCGGGGACTGTTACTGTCTCATTCATTCTCAGTCCAGGAACTAATTCACAGGGACCTCTCTTCATTTATATATCTATGGTGATCTAATCACAAATGATGAGAGTGCAATTTCCTTGCCACATAGTTAATTTGCTACAACAACACAATGATCTGTGCAAATAGTGACGCTATGGGTCATTTTGTCCAACAATCTCCCACTTGGCACGTAGCGAGTCACTCAAGTATCCACACCCAAACTATGTACGGTTCGCTCAAATTTACTGAGGAAAGGTTTTCGTCAGCAGATTTGCATGATTATCGTCTGATGTGATTTATACGATCATCACATCGCCACGATGTTATGATCCGATCGAATCAGATGAATATAGAAGTATATATCTGGATCGTTGATGAGAACCTTAATTCTTTAGCCTGTGCTGATACCTAGCTCAGCTGCTAACAGAAATCATATCTAATCTAATTAGATTTATTATCGACCCAAATGGCTTCTATTGCTGCCTCAGCTACAGCAATAATCCGCATTTGTTGTTTATTCGACAACAGTTATCTTGCTCGGAATAGTTCCAGCTTACTGTCCCGTTATTCAAACTTTATAGTACCGCAGTATTTACCGGTTTAGAAACTTGCAGCAGTGATCCTAGTCAATTCAAGTTTTCCTGCTCCATAATTTAAGACAGCATCTTTAGTTCTCTAAGATACTAATAGATGTCCTTAACTTCAATCCAATGACTATCACTTGGATTGTCCTGATTGTGACTCCATATGCTCAAAGCGTATGAGACACCATATCAAGTACATTTTAAATGTACAATTCCCAGAGAGTGTTACAACTCCAAATCTATCCCAGTAGATCTTTATTCCTTGAATAAAGGTTGTTACTCCCCAAAATTCTACGGAGAATTTCTTATGAAAGCCAAGCTTTCACCGATTGCTTTATGGGAATTTCATTATCAGTGCTCTCCCACTAACCTCCTTATATACACAAGAATCATTTCGTTTTGAATTAATCAAATCATACCATTATGATTACATCAAAACGATAATTCCTAGAACCTATGCTTGCTTCAATCCAAACATGGATTGAATAACCTGCAAACCTTATTTGCTTGTTATGGTATGAAAAAACCGATAGGATGTTATAAACATCCTCCGAAAGGTTTCCTTTTTCAGGAAAACGATTTTCCGTTAAGCTGTCATATTTCATAAATGAAATACACAGCTTTAGCAAGCATTATCCAAATGGATTTACAATGGCAACATGTAAAAGGTTTCGTCGTAATCAACACAATGTTGATAACTCTACCTTTTCTTTACAAGCCTAGCTTAGTACGTTGGTATGTTGCCTTTCATGTATGTCTTCCTTGAAGACTTATAAAGTACCAATAGGCACAATGCCTTGTGGTACAACAACTAGTATCCAAAATAGTTGTTATACATGGAATCCATTTCGGACTCATGGCACTTTGCCATAATATGGAGTCGATACCTCGTATCACTTCCTCAAAACGTAGTCGGTGGATGTACCTTCATAATATTGACATCTTTATGAGGTTAGATCAGAAACCCATACCCTAGGTTGTTTTCTGACTCTATCCGATCTACTAGTTTCTTGTGTATCTGAAGATCAATGGTATAGATTCATCATTGATGAACTGTTTGTGTTCCATTAAGGACTTCGTGCCTTGAACAGTATTACTCCGATTTTCATCGAGTATCACTATCCTCCCACTGACCACTGCATATCGGTATTCCTCTCAGGAAAAACCGCATGGTGAGCAACAATCACATTGTTCTCATGTGAGATTTACAAGTACTATACTTAAGGTTTCCCTTAGGATAACCTATATTGGCACTTATCTAATTTGGGTCCTTAGTTTGGTATCATCCAAACGTTATGCCTGGCATACCCAAAATTATCAGGAATGAGAAACCTCGTTTCTTCCTGTTCATATCCTATATGACATCTGTCAAACAGATTTATATGGAACCTTATTCTAAATAAGTTTTGCACTGTTAATACATATCCTATTGAAGGAAACAGTAGCTCAGAGCGACTTGTGATAAACTTATCATGTCCAACAAAATTCGGTTTTAGTTCGGACACACCGTCTAACTGACGTGTCTCGGGAGGAGTCCCTAATATGAAAGAATACCATACTCTTTCATGTACGTATGAAACTTACTGCTTAAGTATTTTCCATTACGGTCTTACCGTGGCGGAATAATACTATAGCCGATCTATTTTTCTATTTCGTGTCGAAACTCTAAAGTTTCCGATTTGTGTTCTTCAAAAGAAACACATAACATAACGTGATGCCACATCCATTAAGGTCACGAAATATCATGTTCACATCTAGTTAGCTAGATATGGGCCCCACTAACTTCACCATGAATAGGGCTAACAAATCGGTGGCCCTTATACTATTACCAAGTAAATAGTATTTTAGGTACTTTACCTAATAAACTAGATTCGTAGACCTTATTTGAATAGTCAAATCAGTCCTAGTACCCACTCTTCAAAGTGTGGATATACGAGTCTCGTTAAATTGTGTCCTAGACAACAATGCCACAAATAAGTTTCTATTGATCAAATCAATTTGAGCTATTTATTTGTCATTTTATATGTTTGAGATTTTATTTATATTCAAAATATAAATTCTGTTATTCACATCTAATGTTTTATCTCAGTATCATCTTTATATAATGAAAACACTGGGTGTTCTAGAATATAAGGTTTATCCACAAGATTAAACACTGATATAGAGATAATGTCTCTAGTCAAACTAGTTACATTATAACAGTTCCTAATTTAAGTACACACCAAAGGGTAGTTCCTAAACTTAGGTATCTACGGTCGAAACAGCGACTTTCGTCCCGTTTCCGATTCGCAGAGCAATCTCAGCTTGAAGTCAGTATCCTGCTCAAGCAGATTCTGAACATCAATACATATATTTTATGTACCACACTAAGTATTTAAAATATAATTCAATACTAGCTGTGAACATAACTAAGACAAACATTTTCAAAGTAAGAGTCTTGCCCTTTCTTTAATTCCTTCGTGTCTGCCATATCCAAATGGTAGTCACTTTGGGATATGTCAATTATCCTTTTCAATATTTCAGAAAACCTTAGGCCAAGCCTTGGTTTTTAGAATATCGAAACGATGTGCACCTCGTGCTAATACCCAATTGCAAACTTTGACTTTATCTCCTCTAGAATAGTCAATTAATTCTCCAAGATTATAAATTGCAATTTTAATACTTCTTAAATCTAAAATTAGATTTATGACAAGTATATTAAATTAAGCATTAAAGTCATCATCACATAAATCTTCCAAAGATTTTATGCTCTACTTATTTTGCTTAATTTAGGGCTTAAGGTATAATAAGTTATTTTATCAAATAAAGTAACCTATTTATTTATTCCCAATTGGAAAATTAAATTATTTAAAAATTTGAAATCCCAGATTATATTTTAAATATCCAACTTTTCAATTTTTCTTGATTACAATAGTCCAACTATTTAATCAACGATTAGTGGTAACTATATAATTATAATGATTATAATCGTCCAACTATATTAATCAAAATATAATCCAATTAATTAACCTCAATTACATTGAATTATATAATCCATTATAAAATCAACTGTAAACTGAAATTAATTAATTCCAAATATAATGATAATAGTAATCCAATTTATAGAGCAAATATAATACAGTCAAACTGTTTATTAAAACAACAATTAAATATTAGTCCACTCACATTTAATTATTACGACTGAATAATTTGATATGAGCGCGTTCATGGCGAGTAATTGAACGAATATTGCAAAATTCAATTCTTGCCTCCAATATTTTCGTCGAGCCTCTACACCCTCTGTCGGAGAGGTACTCGGGAAAACATGTTCCAGTGGGCCGGATCCTGTTAAATATCACACAATCTTGACTTGGCCAACAAATTGTCTGATAATTAAATAGGTAGATCTCTAAGATCCTTTGGATCCAATCCAATTACTAGATTACAGTAGGTGGACATCCAAGTTCTATAACATATCTCATATATATGCCTATTATCGAATATCTACCCTAACCTTTTTCCTCTGAATCAATTAGGCCTTGCTTTGGGCACAACAATACTTCTTGATCCCAGTCAATCGCGTGTTTGTTGGAAATTCTAATCCATGTCCCAAGATCAAAAGAGCAAACAAAAATATAAATGAATGAACAATATTGAAGTATGGCGGAATCATACTCACAAAGATCGGAATGCGGATGCGTTGATGAAAAAAAATTTTCTCCTTTGTGCAGTGAGGGTTTCGGCCAAACAGAAAAGAGAAGCTCCAAGCAATTTTTGATCCTTCCAAGCTCTAAGATTAGTTTCCCATAACACCTTTGTATGATCCCTTGATGGTGCTAGCCTTGTGTGTGATTTTATGTTCCAAACAAACACAAATTCTTCAAGTTTTTGCAACAAAAACAGAAAAGTGGAGAGGGCTGTGAGAGCTCACAGTTTCGGTCATGAGAGAATAGGAGAGAGTGTTATGATTTTTGTTACAAAAATCAATTTATATTTATGCCATAATATTTATTAAATTAATAATAAACTTATGACACAAATCATGCAATGGCTTAGAGTGTCAAACACTCAAACTCCATGCAAAACCATTGAGTGTATTGTACACTATCACCATGCAATGTATTAACAAAAAAATGCATAAAATGACATGTGTCATGTGGGCCCACACACCCAAATGAAAGTGGGCCCACGCGTACTCACGCGTTCGGGTTCGATATTTCCGAAATACCGAACTTTCGTCGCGACGTTAATTAAATCGAATTTAAATAAATAATTGCGCCTAGCGAAATTATTATTTACGTCGCTAACGAATTAATTCTAAATTAACTCGTTTGCCCGAATTAAAATCTAATTTTAATTTCGCGTCGAAATCGAATTTCGATTATTATATCGAATATAATAATTTTACGATTAATTCCAAATTAATCGTTCTCTCTCTATGTATAGTACTTTATCCAAGATAAAGTCTCTCCGTAATTAATCCAAGATTAATCGAGTTTGAATCATACGTCATTGGTGAATCTTCGGGAAGCGACCCAAGAGATCTCTGGATATGTTGGCAGTAAATACGGCCGTCAGATTATCCGAACACGTACGTACCAAGTACTACGTTTTTACCGATTTACAAGACAAGGTTAGCCTCTAGCAAAACGCCATGCCTACCCAATTCTCCAGAAATATTCTTATTGGAATATAAGATCTATAACAGGCGTAGTATACCGTAGTATAGTGTATACTGATCCAGTATCGGATGATCACATGTAAGGCCTGGGGCTGGAGATGTGTCTGCCCCGTACGATACATATATCGGACATCAAGCAACTAGTCTCTTTGAATCGGATAATCCTGACCTTGTCATATTATCCCGATGGTTGCAACCATTATAGAGTACTAGTTCTGTATCCTGCGCGATCATCATCTCCATATGTCTGAAGTGATACTTCCGTCTTGACATCACACCCAATACACTACGATTCCCGATAAACCTAGAAGAGGTGTACACAGAACCTGTTAAAGCCCTGGACGACCAAAACTAAAGTCTACCGATTGTCGCAAGTACTAGCGATGCAAGTCTCAGGTTAAGACCATATGCACCTACCCTGAAGCGGACTCCCATAGACACGCAGACATACTACCAATGGGATTCCGCGGGGTCTATCCAGAGCGAAGCTGTTTTCCGTACCATCGGTAAAACACAACCTCCTACCGCACTTGCATAAGTATCCAATACTCAAATATATGAGAACTATGCTGTTGTGCCCTCACAACACGCACAAGTGCAGTACTAGTCTATTCCGCATTATCGATGTCCAATCTCGATAATACTACGACTAGGGATATTTAATGATTAAACCTTTATGGATTGATACTGTCTCATATCATCTCAATCCGGAATTAATCATAGGGACTTTTACCATTTATATATCAAAGTAAATAAATTACAAAACGGTAAAAGGCAATTTCATTACTACATAGTTAATTTTGTACAATAATACAATATCATTTACAAAATAGTGACGCTATGGGTCATTACTGTCTAACAATCTCCCACTTGGCCTATAGCCAGTCACTCAAGCATCTAATACCTGAACTATGTACATGTCGCTCAAACTTTTCCCGAGGAATAGCCTTCGTCAGCGGATCTGCAATATTATCCTCTGATGCGATCTTTTCGATCTTCACATCGCCACGATGTATGATCTCTCGAATCAGATGGAATCGTCGAAGAACATGTTTGGATCGTTGATGAGACCTTGGTTCCTTAGCCTGTGCTATAGCCCCGCTATTGTCACAATACAATGGAACGGGCTCAGCTGCTAACGGAACTACTCCTAATCCAATTAGGAATTTACGGATCCAAACTGCCTCTTTTGCTGCTTCAGCTGCTGCAATGTACTCCGCTTCAGTTGTTGAATCGGCAACAGTATCTTGCTTGGAAGATTTCCAGCTCACTGCTCCGTTATTCAAACAAAATATGTACCCAGATTGCGACTTAAAGTCGTCTCTGTCGGTTTGGAAACTTGCATCGGTATACCCAGATACCTCAAGTTCTCCATCTCCATAGATTAAGAAAGCATCCTTAGTTCTGTTAAGATACTTAAGGATACTCTTAACCGCCATCCAGTGATCTTTACCTGGATCGGCCTGATATCGACTGCACATGCTCAAAGCATGGGACACATCAGGTCGTGTACATATCATGGCATACATGATCGATCCGACTGCCGAGGCGAACGGAGTCCGACTCATGTTGTCTCTCTCATCTGTGTTTTAGGACACATGTCCCTAGATAGATAGACGCCATGTGATATTGGTAACAGTCCCCTCTTGGACTGATCCATGTTGAATCTCTTCAACACTTTATCAATATATGTACTCTGGGAGAGTCCAAGTAGCTTTCTAGATCTATCCCGGTAGATCTTTATTCCTAGAATAAAAGCTGCCCCTCCCAGATCTTTCATGGAGAATTTCAATGAAAGCCAAGCTTTCACCGACGTTAACATGGGAATGTCATTGCCGATAAGCAATACATCGTCGACATAAAGGACAATAAAAGTCAGTGCACTCCCACTAACCTTCTTATATACACAAGGATCATCTTCGTTTTGAATGAAATCATATTCTTTTATGATCTCATCAAAACGCTGGTTCCACGACCGCGATGCTTGCTTCAGTCCATAAATGGACCGATTTAACTTACAAACCTTGTTTGCAAGTCTAGGTGCGATAAAACCGTCAGGCTGTTGCATATAAACATCCTCCGAAAGGTTTCCGTTAAGGAAAGCGGTTTTAACGTCCATCTGCCATATTTCATAATCGTAATATGCAGCTATTGCAAGCATTATCCGAATGGATTTAATCATGGCAACGGGTGAGAAGGTTTCGTCATAATCAACTCCAAGTCGTTGACGATATCCCTTCGCTACAAGCCTAGCTTTGTACGTTTGTACGTTGCCATCCATGTCAGTCTTCTTGAAGACCCATTTGCATCCAATAGGCTTTACGCCTTCTGGTGCATCAACCAGTGTCCAAACTTGGTTGGTATACATGGAATCCATTTCGGCCTTCATGGCTTCTTGCCATAAAGCGGATTCGATACCTTGTATCGCTTCCTCATACGTAGCCGGTTCATTATCCTCAATAAGATTAATATCTACATGAGGTGAGATCAGGAATCCATACCTCTCAGGTATTACCCTGACTCTCTCCGACCTACGCGGTCCTTGTGTATTTGAAGATTGTGGTTCAGTCTCATCCCAGATGGACTGTTCATGTTCCGTTGATAATTCATTGCCAAGAACAGTATCACTACGACTTTCATCGAGTTCTACTTTCTTCCCACTAAACACTGCATTTAGGAATTCCTTCTCAAGGAAAACCGCATGTAGAGCAACAAATACTTTGTTCTCTTGTGGGTGATAGAAGTAATATCCTTTGGTTTCCCTAGGATATCCAACGAATAGGCATTTATCTGATTTGGGTTCAAGTTTGGTACCTTCCAAACGTTTAACGTATGCCCAGCAACCCCAAATCTTCAGGAATGAGAAACCCGGTTTCTTACCTGTCCATATCTCATATGGTGTCTGTTCAACAGACTTTGACGGAACCTTATTCAAAATAAGAACTGCACTGTTTAATGCATATCCCCAGAAGGAAATTGGCAGCTCAGTGCGACTCATCATCGACCTTACCATGTCCAACAAGGTACGGTTTCTCCGTTCGGACACACCATTTAATTGTGGTGTTCCAGGAGGAGTCCACTGTGAAAGAATACCATATTCTTTCAGGTAATCTTGAAACTCATTACTTAAGTATTCGCCACCACGGTCCGACCGTAATGTCTTAATACTCTTGCCTGTTTGTTTTTCAACTTCGTGTCGAAACTCTTTGAATTTCTCAAAAGTTTCCGACTTGTGCGTCATTAGATACACATAACCGTAACGTGATGCATCATCGGTAAAGGTTACGAAGTATCGATATCCACCTCTAGCCTGGCTAGACATGGGCCCACAAACGTCACTATGAACGAGGGCTAACAGTTCAGTGGCACGTTCACCTTTACCGCTAAAAGGTGATTTAGGCATTTTGCCTAATAAGCAAGATTCGCAGACGTCATATGAATTTGGATCAAATCCGTCCAAGTACCCACTCTTCGAAAGTGTGGATATGCGAGTCTTGTTAATGTGTCCCAGACGACAATGCCACATATAAGTTTCATCATTTGGATCACTCTTTTTAAGCCTTTTGTTTGTTAATTTATATGTAGGAGATTCATTTATATTCAAAATATAAAGACCATTATTTGCAACTGCAGTGCATATTTCTGCATCATTTTTATATAAATAACACCCAGTGTTTCTAAATACAAAAGTGTACCCATTTCGGGTTAACAAAGATACAGATATAATATTCCTAGTCAAACTAGGTACATAATAACAGTCATTTAGTTTAAGTACATGCCCCGAGGGCAGTTCTAATACAAAAGTGCCCACGGCCAAAACAGCAACAGGAGTTCCGTTTCCAACTCGTAGATCAATCTCCCCTGAAGCCAGAGTCCTGCTGTTCTGCAGATCCTGCACATCAGTACATATATGAGAACCACAACCAGAATCAAAAATCCAATTTTTAAAACTAGAAGTAGCCATGTTATTTCAATAACAAACATACCAGAGGTCGGTGCCTTGCCCGCCTTGATCTCCCTTCTGATCGCCTTGTTCATGCGGCAGTCACGCTTCCAGTGACCTCTTTTGCCGCAGTTAAGGCATATGTCTTGTGACTTGTTCCTCGGCTTCCCAGAAGCCATCGGCATCTTGGCCTTGCCCTTGTTCTTACGCTTCTTCTTTTTCACCCCTCCAGTTGCCTTGGGCCCAGCCCTTGACGTCTGAGAGGTCGATGCAAAGTGCGCCTCGCGCTTGTTGCCTTTAAGAAGCTCTTTCTCTGACTCCTTAAGAATGGACAATAGCTCTCCAAGAGTATCGTCCGTATCCATCAACTTGTAGTTGATGATAATCTGCTTCCAAGTATCGGGAAGTGACTGTTAAAAGCATGTCTACAGTCAGCTCAGCCTCCAAGACTATTCCCATCTTGGCCAGCTCATCAATGTCAGCTATCATTTGAGTCCCGTGGGCCTCAACTGAAGCGCCATCAGTCATACGGGAGCGAAAGAGTTTCTTCACCAACTCATACCTCTCCATCCGCTTATTAGTGCGGTGAAGATCCTTTAGTCTAGCCATCATATTATAAGGATCCAAGTCCCTATTCTGGCGACGGTGAGTGAAAGTGTTGAGTCATGGAAGCAAGCATGATCGACTGAGTTGTATCACAATCATCGCTATGAGTTCTCCATAACTCCAGCTCAAGTGGCTCAGTGGGCCTCGGCCCGAGAGGTCTCTGTATGGTGTACAACAGCCTCTCTGCCCCAAGGACTATCCTCAGGTTCATTTCCCAGTCAGCAAAGTTCGTGCCCTTAAATACATTATCACCCATGATTATGTCTCGGACATTTCCTTTGTTTGCCATCTTAACTACGATAGTCCAACTATCTAGTTAACGATATATGGGTACAGTCAAACTGTTACAAGAAAAATAACATTTTATTAGTCCAACTAATGTTAAAATATTGACGAAATAAATTTTGTAAGCGCGTAAAGCTAAGTATCTGAATGAAATTGCAAATTCAATACTAGCCTCCCACTATTTTCTACAAGTCTCTAACCCTCTGTCGAGTACTCGGGAAATCCAATTTCCTAGTGGGCTAGGATCCCGTTAAATAACACACAACCTTGACTTTGGCCAACAAGTTGTATGATATTTAACTAGGTAGATCTCGAAGATCAATTGGATCCCATCCAATTCCTAGATCCGGTAGGTGGACATCCAAGTCCGAAACATATATATCTAATACATATGTCAATGTATCCAATACATTTTCCTAACCATTTCCTCTGAATCAACTAAGTCTTGGCTTTGGCACAACAAACTTAATGATTCCAGTTAAGCGGGACCCATTGACATGGAAAGTTTCGTAATCAATGTCGATGGACAAGAAGTGATCTTGACTTTGGCCAACAAATCACAACTTGGACAAGACACCGATATGGAACAAAACTCTCATGATTCAAACACATCCTCAATTGACAAAGGTCTTGACTTTGGCCAACAAACCAATGCCAATTTCGGATCTTGAGAAAGAATCACTCAACGGAAGGAAAATCGCTTAATATTGTTTGAGGGATTTTCGTGTAATTGGCAACCAATTAATTTATCTTTGTTAGGTCTCATCATCATACACCCTAAGCATGCTTCTAAAACATCATAAAGCGCGTAAAGTAAAGTAATAGCGATATACGGATGGATATGAACAACAACTTGTTCCTAGAACAAATCACTCCATTTCCTCTCCCCGCTAGAACTATTCTACTCTTACCCAATTACTTAGGTGAGAAGAGAATACAAAGAGACAATAAGAGAAAGGCTGGACACGCAGGTCCAATTTACAAATTCTAAATTTACAATAATTTCTAAAATTACCCTTCCCTTCTAATATCCATCCGATATACACTATTCATACATTACATCCACATTCATTCATTCAAGGCATGTTATACAACCAATCAAATCCAATTAATTAGTCTTTAATTAGGTGACAATACAATGTTCAAACAATTGTTTGCATTTGCGCGAGTCCAACTCAATTTGAGAATAAATACTTATAGTATGAATTCACGAATTATATCGAACTACTCGTCAAATCCAATTTAAGTCGTATTCAATACTAATCCTTATATTTAATTCCAAATTAAATATTTACACTTTTATTGTGCTTTTATGACTTAGATTCCAAATCTAATTCTATCGGGTCTCAAAGCCCAATCACATCCAATGTCCGTTTAATTAAAGTCCGATGGGCTTTCAATTGATTTCATTAGGCTTGGGCCTTGGTCAATGTGGGTCAAACCCAATTTCCAAGCCCAATAAGGAATCACCCTCATTTGCCATAAAAATCAATATCAAGCCCATAAGGCCCAATTAAACATAAAAGCCCATTTATTACATTTGGACTAATGGAGTGATTTAGGCCCCTTTTTGGATCCAATCCAATTTGCCCAAACCTACTTGGTCCAACCAAGCCATTAGTCCAAATATAATACTTTAGGCCCATTCAAAATTAAGCCCAATTAATCAAATTTTTAAAATTCCAATTTTAAACTAATTAATTAAAGTGTAATGTCATGATTAATCCTTTAAATCAATATTTCCAAAATATCAATTAATCCATTAATCATATTTTTATCTTAAATACATGTCCAAATTATTTAATCAAAAAAATCAAGTCCCTAATCTGTTAGACATTATGTCCCATAGCGTCACTGTTGTAAATGATATTGTATTATTGTACAAAATTAACTATGTGATAATGAAATTGCCTTTTGCCGTTTTGTAATATATTTACTTTGACTTTAAATGGCGAAAGTCCATATGATTAGTACCTGGACTGAGAATGATATGAGACAGTATCAGTCCCCAAAGGTTTAATCATAAATATCCCTAGTCGTAGTATTATCGAGACTGGACATCGATAATGCGGAATAGACTAGTATTGCGCTTGTGCACGTTGTGAGGGCACAACGGCATAGTTCTCATATATTTAAGTATTGGATACTTATGCAAGTGCGATAGGAGGTTGTGTTTTACCGATGGTACGGAAAACAGCTTCGCTCTGGATAGACCCCGCGGAATCCCATTGGTAGTATGTCTACGTGTCTATGGGAGGCCGCATCAGGGTAGGTGTATATGGTCTTAACCTGAGACTTACATCGCTAGTACTTGCGACAATCGGTAAACTTTGGTTTTGGTGGTTGGGGACCTTAACCGGTTCTGTGTACACCTCTTCTGGGTTTATCGAGAATCGTAGTGTACTGGATGTGATGTCAAGATGGAAGTATCGCTTCAGACATATGGAGGTGATGATCACGCAGGACACAGAACTAGCACTCTATAAAAGGTTGCAACCGTCGGGACAATATGACCAGGTCAGGATTGTCCGATTTAAAGAGACTAGTTGCTTGATGTCCGATATATGTTTCGTACGGGGCAGACACATCTCCAGCCCCAGGCCTAGCATGTGATCATCCGATACTGGATCGATGTACGCAATACTACGGTATACTACGCTGATACAGATCTTATATTCCTATAGAATATTTCTGGAGAATTGGGTAGGCATGGCGCTTTGCTAGAAGCCAACCTTGTCTTGTAAATCGGTAAAGACGTAGTACGAGGTACGTACGTGTTCGGATTATCCGACGACCGTATTTACTGCCAAAATATCCGGAGATCTCTTGGGTCGCTTCCTGAAGATTCACCTATGATATTTGATTCGGACTTAATTAATCTTGGATTAATTGCGGAGAAACTTTATCTTGGATAAAGTGCCTAATTTAGAGAGAGAACGATTAATTTGGAATTAATCGATAAAATTATTGTATTCGATATAATAATCGAAATTCGATTTCGACGCGAAATTAAAATTAGATTTTAATTCGGGCATACGAGTTAATTTAGAATTAATTCGTAAGCGACGTAAATAATAATTTCGCTAGGAGCGATTATTTATTTAAATCCGATTTAATTAACGTCGCGACGCTAGCTCGGTATTTCGGAAATATCGAACCCGAACGCGTGAGTGGACGTGGGCCCACTTTCATTGGGAAACGTGTGGGGCCCACATGACACTTGTCATTATATGCATTATTTAATTGATAAGGCATTGCATGGTGATAGTGTGCATTACACTCAAAATGTTGCATGGAGTTTGAGTGTTTGACACTCTAAGCCATTGCATGGTTTGTGTCATAGATTTATTATTAATTTAATAAAATTATGGCATAAATATAAATTGATTTTTGGTAAACAAAATCAATTAAACACACAAAAACTCTTTCTCTCTCAACTTTTTCACATTGCCGTGAACTCCATGGAAGGGCAAAGGAAGATTTGATCTTCTATTTCTCCATTTTTGCTAGCACAAGCAAGGGATCAAAAGAGGTGATAGGGAAACCATCAAAGAGCTTGGAATACAAAAGCTTGGAGCTTCAAGTCTTCTTCCTCCTCTTGGCCGAATCTTCCAACACTTGGAGCTTCCACCATTTGATCATCTTCTTCATCACATAGCTTTGTAAGTATGATTCCGCCATGCTTCAAGTCTTTTATATATATTCATTTATAGTATTTCATGAATGCTTAATCTTTCCTTGGGACATATTATAGAAACCAACAATGGTATCATGGAGCCATGGTTAAGCATGAAATACTTTAGGTTAAAATTTGACAAAATTGGTTGAAGCATGTTCTTGTGAAATTTGATGAATAAGTATGCTTGCATGTATATAGAATGATGTTACATGGAATCAATTTATGAAAAATGCATTGGATGATTTTTCCCCAAAATTTGACCTTGGCCGAATGGGTGTGGTAAATTGATAAAAGCATGTTCTTGTGAAATTTGATGAATAACTGCTTGCAGCATGTATATAGAATGATATTACATGGAATCAATTTTATGAAAAATGCATTGGATGATTTTTCCCCAAAATCTTGACCTTGGCCGAATGGCATGAAGAAATTGATATAAGCATGTTCTTATGAAATTTGATTAATAAGTATGCTTGCATGTGTATAACATGATGTTATATGGAATCAATTTTATGAAAATGCATTGGATGATTTTTCCCCAAATTCATGCCTTGGCCGAATGTGTTGCTACTTGGAGTGGATTGGAATTTTTTGTGTTTAAGATCATTGGATGACTTAGAACGTGTACGGGACGTAGATTAGTAATTCAATCGGATTGAAAAACAAATCGACACAAAAAACTCACCTTGGCCGAATGTACAAGGACATGAAAAGGAGTTGATTTTTTGTTAAAATTAATGTTGGACATTTATTTTGAACAATAAATGATTAATAAATTAAATGGGTATTTTTTGAAATATTTGGTTTAATATATTAATCTTGGTTTTACACTTTAATTAATTGGACTTTAATGTTTGGAATATTAAAATTTAATTAATGGGCTTAATTGGTGAATTGGGCTTTTAATATTGTATTTGGGCATAATGGGCTTGGTTGGACCAAGTAGATTTGGGCCAATGGATTGGATCCAATTTGGGCCTAAATCACTCCATTAAGTCCAAATATAATATAATGGGCTTTAATAATTTAATTGGGCCTTATGGGCTTGAAATTGGTTTTATGGCACTTAAGGGTGATTCCTTATTTGGGCTTGGTAATTGGGTATGACCCACATTGACCAAAGCCCAAGCCTTAATAAATCAATTGAAAGCCCATTTGACTTGAATTAAATTAAACATTGGATGTTAGTTGGGCTTTGAGACCCAATAGAATTGGATTTAGAATCTAAGTCTTTAAAGCACATTAAAAGTGTAAACATTTAATTTGGAATTAAATAATTGAATTAGTATTGAATACGAATTAAATTAGATTTAATTAGTAGTTCGATATAATTCGCGAATTCGTACCTTATGTACTTATTCTCAATCGAGTTGGACTCGCGCAAAATCAAACCGTTGTTTGAACATTGGATGATCACTTAAACAAAGACTAATTAATTGGATTAGATTGGTTGTAAAAGCATGTCTTGTTTGAATATATATGTATGTGATGAATGAATAGTGTATATCGGATGGATATTAGAAGGGAAAGGGTAATTTTAGAAATTATTGTAAATTTGGAATTTATAAATTGGACCTGCGTGTCCAGCCTTATCTCTTTATCTCTTTGTATTCTCTTCTCACCTAATTCCCCTCAATGTAAATGAGGTTTCTCTTATTGTATTATGTAATTGGGTAGAAGTAGAATAGTGCTAACGGGGAGAGGAGGAAGGGAGTGATTTGTTCTAGGAACAAGTTGTTTATATATCCATCCGCATATCACTATTATTTACTTTACGCGCTTTATGATGTTTTAGAAGCATGCTTAAGGGTGTATGATGATGAGACCTAACAAAGATAAATAAATTGGTTGCCAATTACGCGAAAATCCCTCAATTTATATTAAGCGAATATCCTTCCATTGAATGGTTCTTGTTCAAGATCCGAAGTTGGCATTGGTTTGTTTTTGACCAAAGTCAAGACCTTTGTCAATCAAGGATGTACTTGAATCATGAGAGTTTTGTTGCATATCGGTGTCTTGTCCAAATCGTGATTATTGGCCAAAGTCAAGATCACTTTTTGTCCAACGACATTGATTACGAAACTTTCCTCGTCAATGGGTCCCGCTTAACTGGAATCATTAGGTTTGTTTTTGGCCAAAGCCAAGGCCTAGTTGATTCGGAGGATAGGGTTAGGAAAATGTATTAGATACATTGACATTATACATATGTTTCGGACTTGGATGTCCACCTAACCGGATCTAGGAATTGGATGAGATCCAATTGATCATGGAGATCTACCTATGTTAAATAGCATACAATTTTTATTGGCCAAAGTCAAGGTTGTGTGTTATTTAACGGGATCCTAGCCCACTAGGAAATTCGATTTCCCGAGTTCTCTACAGAGGGTTAGAAACTTGAAGAAAATAGTGGGAGGCTATTATTGAATTTGCAATTTCATTCAGATATTTAGCCTTACGCGTCTTTCAAAATTATTTCGTCAATATTTTAAATAATTAGTTGGACTAATATATTGTTATTTTATATGTAACAGTTTGACTGTACCCATAACATCGTTGACTTTATAGTTGGACTATAGTTGTCAAGATGATTGGCAAAGGTAATATCCGCGACATAATCATGGGCGATAATGTCTTCAAAGGGACAAACTTTGCCGACTGGGAAATGAACCTCAAGATAGTGCTTGGGGCTGAGAGGATACTGTATACTATTCAGAGACCTCTCCCGCCTAAACCCACTGAGCCACTGGAGCTAGAGTTATGGAAGACTCATAGTGATGATTGTGACCAAGCTCAGTCAGTTATGCTAGCTGCAATGACCCAGCATTTCAGACGCCAGAATAGGGATTTGGATCCCTATAACATGATGGCAAGATTGCAGATGTGATCTTCACCGCACCAATAAGCGGATGAAGAGGTACGAGCTAGTAAGAAACTCTTCCGCTCCCGGATGACAGACGGCGCATCAGTTGAAGCCCACGGGGCTCAAATGATTGCCGATATTGATGAGTTGGCCAATATGGGAATAGTCTTGGAGGCTGATCTGACTATAGATATGATCTTGCAGTCACTTCCTGATACTTGGAAACAAATCATAGTCAACTACAAGTTGATGGATACGGATGACACTCTTGGAGAGTTGTTATCTGTCTTGAAGGAGTCCGAAAGGGAACTCCTAAAGGGGAGCAAGCGCGAGGCGCATTTTGCATTGACCTCTCATGCGCCAAAGGGTGGCCCCAAGGCAATTGGAGGTGCAAGGAAGAAGAAGTTCAAGAAGAAGGGTAAAGGCAAGTTGACAGTGGCTTCTAGGAAGCCAAAGGACAAATCTCGCGACATCTGCCTCAACTGCGGCAAGAGGGGTCACTGGAAACGTGACTGCCGAATGAGCATTGTGCAGAGGGAGGATATCAAGGCTGGCAAGGCCATTGCCTCTGGTATGTTTGTTATTGAGATAAATATGAATACTTCTAGTTTTAAAAATTGGATTTTTGATTCTGGTTGTGGTGCTCATATTTGTACTGATGTGCAGGATCTGCATGATAGCAGGGTGCTGGCATCAGGGGAGATGGATCTACGGGTCGGAAACGGAACACCAGTTGCTGTTTTGGCCGTAGGGACTTTTGTTTTAGTACTGCCCTCAGGGCATGAACTTAAACTTTTGAACTGTTATTTTGTGCCTAGTTTAACTAGGAATATTATATCTGTATCCTTGTTAACCCAGCAGGGTTACACTTTTGTATTCAGGAACACAGGGTGTTATTTATATAAAAATGATACAGAAATTTGCACAGCTGTTGCAAATAACGGTCTTTATATTTTGAATATAAATGAATCTCCTAAAATGACAAACAAAAGGCTCAAAAGGAGTAATCTAAAAGATGAAGCTTATATGTGGCATTGTCGTCTAGGACACATCAACAAGACTCGCATATCCACACTTTCAAAGAGTGGGTACTTGGACGAATTTGATCCCAATTCATATGACGTCTGCGAATCTTGTCTTTTAGGCAAAATGCCTAAATCACCTTTTAGCGGTAAAGGTGAACGTGCCACAGAACTGTTAGCTCTCGTTCATACTGACGTATGCGGGCCCATGTCTAGCCAGGCTAGAGGTGGATTTCACTACTTCGTAACCTTTACAGATGATGCATCTCGTTACGGTTATGTGTATCTTATGAGACACAAGTCGGAAACTTTTGAGAAATTCAAAGAGTTTCGACACGAAGTGGAGAAACAAACAGGGAGAGAGTATTAAGACATTACGGTCAGACCGTGGTGGCGAATACTTAAGTTATGAGTTTCAAGATTACTTGAAAGAATATGGTATTCTTCACAGTGGACTCCTCCTGGAACACCGCAATTAAACGGTGTGTCCGAACGGAGAAACCGCACCTTGTTGGACATGGTGAGGTCAATGATGAGTCGCACTGAGCTACCAATATCCTTCTGGGGATACGCATTAAACAGTGCTATACTTATTTTGAATAAGGTACCGTCGAAGTCTGTTGAACAGACCCCATATGAGATATGGACAGGAAGGAAACCAGGTTTCTCTTTCCTAAAGATTTGGGGATGCTGGGCATATGTTAAACGTTTGGAAAGTACCAAACTTGAACCCAAATCTGATAAATGCCTTTTCGTAGGATATCCTAGGGAAACCAAAGGATATTACTTCTATCACCCACAAGAGAACAAAGTATTTGTTGCTCTACAAGCATTTTTCCTTGAGAAGGATTTTATAAATGCAGTGGTAAGTGGGAGGAAAGTAGAACTCGATGAAGATCGTAGATACTGTTCCTGGCAATGAATCAACGACGGAACAAGAACAGACCGTCCGGGATGAGTCTGTACCACAAACTTCACATACACAAGGACCGCGTAGGTCGGAGAGAGTCAGAACAGTACCTGAGAGGTATGGGTTCCTGATCTCACCTCATATAGATATTAATCTTATTGAGGATAATGAGCCGGCTACGTATGAGAGGAAGCGATACAAAATATCGATTCCGCTTTATGGCAAGAAGCCATGAAGTCCGAGATGGATTCCATGTACGCCAACCAAGTTTGGACACTGGTTGATGCACCAGAAGGCGTAAAGCCTATTGGATGCAGATGGATCTTCAAGAAGAAGACCGACATGGATGGCAACGTACAAACGTACAAGCTAGGCTTGTAGCGAAGGGGTATCGTCAACAATATGGTATTGATTATGACGAAACCTTCTCACCCGTTGCCATGATTAAATCCATTCGGATAATGCTTGCAATAGCTGCATATTTCGACTACGAGATATGGCAGATGGACGTTAAAACCGCTTTCCTTAACGGAAACCTTTTGGAGGATGTTTATATGCAACAGCCTGACGGTTTTATCGTACCTAGACTTGCAAACAAGGTTTGCAAGTTAAATCGATCCATTTATGGATTGAAGCAAGCATCACGGTCATGGAATCAGCGTTTTGATGAGATCATAAAGGAATATGATTTCGTGCAAAACGCAGATGACCCTTGTGTATACAAGAAGGTTAGTGGGAGAGCACTTACTTTTATTGTCCTTTATGTCGACGACGTATTGCTTATAGGCAATGACATTCCCATGCTAACGTCGGTGAAAGCTTGGCTTTCATTAAAATTCTCCATGAAAGATCTGGGAGAAGCAGCCTTTATTCTTGGAATAAAGATCTACAGGGATAGATCTAGAAAGCTGCTTGGACTCTCCCAGAGTACATACATTGATAAAGTGTTGAAGCGATTCAACATGGAACAATCCAAGAGGGGATTGGTTCCAATGGTACGTGGTACCTCTCTGTCTAAGGACATGTGTCCTAAGACTCAGGAAGAGAGGACCACATGAGTCGGATACCGTTCGCCTCGGCAGTCGGATCGATCATGTATGCCATGATATGTACACGACCTGATGTCTCATATGCTTTGAGCATGTGCAGTCGCTATCAGGCCGATCCAGGTGAAGGTCACTGGATAGCAGTTAAGAATATCCTTAAGTATCTTAAACGAACTAAGGATGCTTTCTTAATTTATGGAGGTGGAGAACTTGCGGTATCTGGGTATATACCGATGCAAGTTTCCAAACCGACAAGGATGACTACAAGTCGCAATCCGGGTACATTTTTTGCTTGAATAACGGAGCAGTGAGCTGGAAATCTTCCAAGCAAGATACTGTTGCCGATTCAACAACAGAAGCGGAGTACATCGCTGCATCTGAAGCAGCAAAGGAGGCAGTTTGGATCCGAAAGTTCCTAATCGGATTAGGAGTAGTTCCGTTAGCAGCTGAGCCCGTTCCATTGTATTGTGACAATAACGGGGCTATAGCACAGGCTAAGGAACCAAGGTCTCATCAACGGTCCAAGCATGTTCTTCGACGTTATCATCTGATTCGGGAGATTATACATCGTGGCGATGTAAAAGTCGAGAAGGTCACATCAGATGACAACATTGCAGATCCGCTGACGAAAGCTGTTCTACAGCAAGTTTTTGAACGACACATACATAGTTCGGGTATTAGATGCTTGAGTGACTGGCTATAGGCCAAGTGGGAGATTGTTAGACATTATGTCCCATAGCGTCACTGTTTGTAAATGATATTGTATTATTGTACAAAATTAACTATGTGATAATGAAATTGCCTTTTGCCGTTTTGTAATATTATTTACTTTGACTTATAAATGGCGAAAGTCCATATGATTAGTACCTGGACTGAGAATGATATGAGACAGTATCAGTCCCCAAAGGTTTAATCATTAAATATCCCTAGTCGTAGTATTATCGAGACTGGACATCGATAATGCGGAATAGACTAGTATTGCGCTTGTGCACGTTGTGAGGGCACAACGGCATAGTTCTCATATATTTAAGTATTGGATACTTATGCAAGTGCGATAGGAGGGTTGTGTTTTACCGATGGTACGGAAAACAGCTTCGCTCTGGATAGACCCCGCGGAATCCCATTGGTAGTATGTCTACGTGTCTATGGGAGGCCGCATCAGGGTAGGTGTATATGGTCTTAACCTGAGACTTACATCGCTAGTACTTGCGACAATCGGTAAACTTTGGTTTTGGTGGTTGGGGACCTTAACCGGTTCTGTGTACACCTCTTCTGGGTTTATCGAGAATCGTAGTGTACTGGATGTGATGTCAAGATGGAAGTATCGCTTCAGACATATGGAGGTGATGATCACGCAGGACACAGAACTAGCACTCTATAAAAGGTTGCAACCGTCGGGACAATATGACCAGGTCAGGATTGTCCGATTTAAAGAGACTAGTTGCTTGATGTCCGATATATGTTTCGTACGGGGCAGACACATCTCCAGCCCCAGGCCTAGCATGTGATCATCCGATACTGGATCGATGTACGCAATACTACGGGTATACTACGCCTGATACAGATCTTATATTCCTATAAGAATATTTCTGGAGAATTGGGTAGGCATGGCGCTTTGCTAGAAGCCAACCTTGTCTTGTAAATCGGTAAAGACGTAGTACGAGGTACGTACGTGTGTTCGGATTATCCGACGACCGTATTTACTGCCAAAATATCCGGAGATCTCTTGGGTCGCTTCCTGAAGATTCACCTATGATATTTGATTCGGACTTAATTAATCTTGGATTAATTGCGGAGGAGAAGAACTTTATCTTGGATAAAGTGCCTTAATTTAGAGAGAGAACGATTAATTTGGAATTAATCGATAAAATTATTGTATTCGATATAATAATCGAAATTCGATTTCGACGCGAAATTAAAATTAGATTTTAATTCGGGCATACGAGTTAATTTAGAATTAATTCGTAAGCGACGTAAATATAATTTCGCTAGGAGCGATATTTATTTAAATCCGATTTAATTAACGTCGCGACGCTAGCTCGGTATTTCGGAAATATCGAACCCGAACGCGTGAGTGGACGTGGGCCCACTTTCATTGGGAAACGTGTGGGGCCCACATGACACTTGTCATTATATGCATTATTTAATGATAAGGCATTGCATGGTGATAGTGTGCATTACACTCAAATGTTTGCATGGAGTTTGAGTGTTTGACACTCTAAGCCATTGCATGGTTTGTGTCATAGATTTATTATTTATTTAATAAAATTATGGCATAAATATAAATTGATTTTTGGTAAAACAAAATCAATAAACACACAAAAACTCTTTCTCTCTCAAATTTCTTTCACATTGCCGTGAACTCCATGGAAGGACAAAGGAAGATTTGATCTTCTATTCTCCATTTTTGCTAGCACAAGCAAGGGATCAAAAGGTGATAGGGAAACCATCAAAGAGCTTGGAATACAAAAGCTTGGAGCTTCAAGTCTTCTTCCTCCTCTTGGCCGAATCTTCCAACACTTGGAGCTTCCACCATTTGATCATCTTCTTCATCACATAGCTTTGTAAGTATGATTCCGCCATGCTTCAAGTCTTTTATATATATTCATTTATAGTATTTCATGAATGCTTAATCTTTCCTTGGGACATATTATAGAAACCAACATAATCTTCTTCCATGCATTGGCCAAGGTGATGAAAAATTACCGATTTCGTTTTCAATCCAATCGAATCACAAATCGTCATTTTTATGTTCCGTGTAAAGTCTCCAATGATCTCTATAAACAACAAAATCATCAATCTCCCTGGTTATTTATTATTCGGCCAAGCCTCTCCAAAGGGGGGGAAAAATTAATCCAATTATTTTTCATGAAATTGATATGTAAAACATAATCGTAACATACATTTAGCATACTTAATCAATCAAAATCATTCAAATCATGCTTCAATCAATTTTGCTCCAAATATTACCCTATATATTTTCATGCTCTTTAAGCTCAATTATACCATTGTTGGAAATTTCATCCAGTCCCAAGATTCAAAAGAGCAACAAAACATATAAATGAAATGAAACACTATTGAAGTATGGCGGAATCATACTCACAAAGATCGGAATGCGGAATTGCGTTGATGAACACAACATTTTCTCCTTTGTGCAGTGCGGTTTCGGCCAAACAGAAAAGAGAAGCTCCAAGCAATTTTTGATCTTCCAAGCTCTAAGATTAGTTTCCCATAACACCTTTGTATGATCCCTTGATGGGTGCCTAGCCTTGTGTGTGATTTTATGTTTCCAAACAAACACAAATTCTTCAAGTTTTTGCAACAAAAACAGAAAAGTGGAGAGGGCTGTGAGAGCTCACAGTTTCGGTCATGAGAGAGAGAATAGGAGAGAGTGTATGATTTTCGTTTCTCTCTATGTATAGTACTTTATCCAAGATAAAGTCTCTCCGTAATTAATCCAAGATTAATCGAGTTTGAATCATACGTCATTGGTGAATCTTCGGGAAGGACCCAAGAGATCTCTGGATATGTTGGCAGTAAATACGGCCGTCAGATTATCCGAACACGTACGTACCAAGTACTACGTTTTTACCGATTTACAAGACAAGGTTAGCCTCTAGAAAAACGCATGCCTACCCAATTCTCCTAAATCTTCTTATTGGAATATAAGATCTATAACAGGCGTAGTATACCGTAGTATAGTGTATATGATCCAGTATCGGATGATCACTGTAAGGCCTGGGGCTGGAGATGTGTCTGCCCCGTACGATACATATATCGGACATCAAGCAACTAGTCTCTTTGAATCGGATAATCCTGACCTTGTCATATTATCCCGATGGTTGCAACCATTATAGAGTACTAGTTCTGTATCCTGCGCGATCATCATCTCCATATGTCTGAAGTGATACTTCCGTTGACATCACACCCAATACACTACGATTCCCGATAAACCTAGAAGAGGTGTACACAAAACCTGTTAAAGCCCTGGACGACCAAAACTAAAGTCTACCGATTGTCGCAAGTACTAGCGATGCAAGTCTCAGGTTAAGACCATATGCACCTACCCTGAAGCGGACTCCCATAGACACGCAGACATACTACCAATGGGATTCCGCGGGGTCTATCCAGAGCGAAGCTGTTTTCCGTACCATCGGTAAACACAACCCCCTACCGCACTTGCATAAGTATCCAATACTCAAATATATGAGAACTATGCTGTTGTGCCCTCACAACACGCACAAGTGCAAGTACTAGTCTATCCGCATTATCGATGTCCAATCTCGATAATACTACGACTAGGGATATTTAATGATAAACCTTTATGGATTGATACTGTCCTCATATCATCTCAATCCGGAATTAATCATAGGGACTTTTACCATTTAATATCAAAAGTAAATAAATTACAAAACGGTAAATAAATTTTTATTTAAAAGGCAATTTCATTACTACATAGTTAATTTTGTACAATAATACAATATCATTTACCAAATAGTGACGCTATGGGTCATTACTGTCTAACAGCGCGGACCCATTGACCATGGAAGCTTCGTAATCAATGTCGTTGGACAAGAAGTGGTCTTGACTTTGGCCAACAAACCACAACTTGGACATGACACCAATATGGAACAAAGCCTCGTGATTCAAACACATCTTCAACGGACAAGGGCTTGACTTTGGCCAACAACCCATGCCAATCTAGGATCTTGAGCAAGAATCACTCAATGGAAGGAAAAACGCATGATATTTGATGAGGGTTTTTCGCGTGCAAATTGGCAACCAATTTATTATCTTTGTTAAGGTCTCATCATCATACACCTTTAAACATGCATTCTAAACACATAATAAAGCGCATATGATAAAATAATAATGATATGCGGATGGATATTTTACACATTGATCCTAGATCAAATCTCTCACTTTCTCTCTCCCGCTAGCACAAATATTTCTTCTACCCGTTACACTACACTTCTAAAGAAACCTCATTTACATTGAGGGGAATAGGTGAGAAGAGAATACAAAGAAATAGGAGATAAGGCTGGACACGCAGGTCCAATTAATAAATCAAATTTATTACAACAATTTCAAAAATTGCCCCACCGAACTAATATCCATCCGATATACATTATTCATGCATCACAACCATGTTTTCACTCAAGCATGTTATCAATCAATCTAATCCAATTAATTAATCTTGATAATTAGTGATCATCCAATGTTCAAACAACGATTTGATTTTGTTCGAGTCAAACTCGTTTCTGCGAATAAGTACTTAAAGTACTAATTCTACGAATTAAATTAAATTACATAATTAAATCCAATTTAATACGCATTTAATTCTAATTCATTATTTAATTCCAAATTAAATATTACACTTTATAAAATAAACCTTTACGACTTAAATTCCAAATTTAATCGTTACGGGTCTCAAAGCCCGATTAATATCCAATATTAATTTAATTAAAGTCCGATGGGCTTTTAATTAATTTCTTCAAGGCGTGGACTTTTGGTCAACTCGGGTCAAACCGAATAACCAAAATCCAATCCGGGAGTTACCCCATAAGCCCATAAATTAATTTAGGCCCATTAAGCCCAATTAAACGTTAAAGGTTCATTAGTCGCATTTGGGCCTTTTGGAAGCGGTTTTGGGCCTAATTGGATCCAACCAATTTTGGCCTAAACCAACTTTGTACAACAAAGTCCAATAAACCCAATAACAACTTTAAAAGCCCAAATCCAATTTTAAGGCCCAATAATTTAATTCCAAAAATTCCAAATTTCCCAATTAAATTACCTAAAGTGTATAACATTATTAATTACCCAAATCAAAGTTTCCAAAACATCAAATTTGTCCAATTAATCATGCTTAACATCAATGAATCATGTCCAACATAATTTTGATCAAAATCAAACCCAATTTCATGCTTCAAGTTTCTCGGCCAAAGAGGGAAATTATGCCCAAATCAAATTCAATCCAATTGAACCAAATTAAACATAAATTCAACATCCCCAAATGATTTGCAAGTCATCCAATGAACAAAAAATCAAAAATCCAAGACAATATTAGGGTTCATATTTTCGGCCATCACAAGCAAATTGGGGAAAATTGTTCCAAACACTTTTTCATCAAATTAATCTAATCAATCATCAATTAAACAACATTTAAGCTTTCTAAATCATCCAATTTCATTAAACATGCTCAAAATCAAGTTTACCCAAATTAAAGTTTTGGCCAACAATAAGCAAATTGGGGAAAATCAATCCAGTTAATTTTCTTCAAATTGATTACATATAACTCTAAGTTATTCATATACAAACATTCTTAAACAAACAATTTGTCAAAATCATGCTTAAATCAAAAAGCCCCAAATTTTGCTCAAGAACCCTAAAAATGTTTTATGCACAAATGGCTCAAGATACCATTGTTGAGTTTCAATCAAGTCCCAAGGATCATAAATCATGCATAAAAACGAGTTGAATACAACCAAATGAGGTGCGGAAAAACTCACATGGATCGGTAGAGATGCAACGAAGATGGACCACGAACTGCTCTCCCTTGCTCGGCAGTGAGCTGCGCGTGGTAGGGGCTGCACGGTGGTGACTGGTTCGGCTTCTCCAAGGTTCGGCCATTGATGGACACCATTGAAGCTCCAAGCTTCAAGCTTCCAAGCTCACGTACTCACTTCCCTATCACCTTAGGATGCCTCCAAGAGTGTGCTAGCACATAGATCTTGCAACAAGATCATTGCTTCTCCAATTTCTTTCGGTCAAACCAGAGAAAGAGATGAAGAAATCGGTCCAAGACCGAGAGAGAAAAAGATGGGTTTTTGGCTCCAAAGAGTGCCAAAACCGTGAAGGAGAGAGAGAGTGAATTAATGAAAGAAAAAATTGTAATTGGTTTTATATTTTACCAAAAAATAATAAACCATTTACCTTTTTTCAATTTCAAAAAACAAACATTAAATGCTTGTCAATCACTACAAATCAACTCACATCAATCACTCAAATGTCACATCACTCAAAGTGACATGTGATTTGACGATTGATGTGACTTGCGATTTGACGCTTGATTTGACTTGCGTGCCGCACTCGAATTCGAAATGCGAATGCGCTCGCAAACAATCCCGGGCTTGGGTTCGTTAATTCCAAATTAACGAATTTTTCGTTGCGTCGTAATTAAATGATTACGCCTAGCGTATTCACTATTCACGTCGCTAACGAATTAATTCTAAATTAATTCTTCGCCCGAATTAAAATCTAATTTCAATTCCGCGTCGAAATCTAATTTCGTTATAATATATCGAATATATAATTTATCGATTAATTCCAAATTAATCGTTCTCTCTCTTTAACGATATTTTATCCGAGATAAAATATCTCCGTAATTAATCCCAGATTAATTTTCTCTCTCATCGAATTAATCCCAGATTAATTAAAGTGCGAGTCATACGTCATCGGTGAATCTTCAGGAACCGACCCATGAGATCTCCGGATATGTTGGCAGTAAATACGATGGTCGGACTATCCGAACACGTAAGTATCGCGTACTACGTTTATACCGATTTACAAGACAAGGTTGGCTTCTAGCAAAGCGCCATGCCTACCCAATTCTCCAGAAATATTCTTACAGGAATATATAGATCTGTATCAAGCGTAGTATACCGTAGTATTGTGTATATCGGCCCAGTATCGGATAGTCACGTGCTAGGGCTGGGGCTGGATAAGTGTCTGCCCCGTCCGAAGCACATGTCGGATGTCTGGTAACTAGTCTCTATAATCGGATATGCATGACCTAGTCATAATATCCCGATGGTTGCGCAACACTTAAGAGCACTAATACCGTATCCTGCGTGACATCATCTCCACTATGACTGAAGTGATACTTCCGTCTTGACATCACACCCAATACACTACGACTCTCTGATAAACCCAGAAGTGGTGTACGCAGAACCGGTTAAAGCCCTGTACCACCAAGACCAAAGTCTATCGATTATCGTAAGTATTAGCGATGTAAGTCTCAGGTTAAGACTATACACACCTACCTTGATTTCGGCCTCCCATAGAACTATGCCGTTGTGCCCTCACAACGCGCACAAGTGCAATACTAGCCTATTCCGCATTATCGATGTCCAGTCTCGATAATACTCCGGCTAGGGATTTTAATGATTAATCCTTCGGGGACTGATACTGTCTCATATCATTCTCAGTCCAGGAACTAATCACAGGGACCTCTCTTCATTTATATATCTATGGTGATCTAATCACAAATGATGAGAGTGCAATTTCCTTGTCACATAGTTAATTTTCTACAACAACACAATGATCTGTGCAAATAGTGACGCTATGGGTCATTTTGTCCAACAGCGGGATCGTCGTAAGCAGATGGACCAAATCGAACCATGATAGCCCTTGAAAGGTTTTCCCAACTTGTTAGTTGTCATGTGTTCTCCATTTCTTGAAACCACACCAAGGTCGGGCCTTCCATATAGTAGGAAGCTAGCATAATACGATGTTGTGGATGAGTGTTATGGATTGCAAAAAAATGATTTTCCTTATACAACCAACTCATGGGATCCTCCCCCTCAAATCGAGGAAATTCAATTCGGGAAACTGCTAAGCGAATGCCATGAATGTCATTATTTTGGGGTGCAATTTCTTCCAACTCACCTCTTTGTTGTCTTTGATTTTACAGGAAATTTTCAAGCCGTGTGCTCACCCCTGCTAATTACTACATCATCCTCTCCAAGGACTACTGCTACCGCTCCAAATATTTCTGTTGTAGAGCCTGGGCTTGGCTAATAGCGCTCTGAGTTTGCTGGAGTCCCATCACAGCTTCAGCTACTTGAGTAAGACGAGTGCCTTCAGATATGGGAATCGTTGGCTCTGATACCACTTGTTATGGGCATCATTGTCAAAAGTCACAATTACTAGTACAATTGGTCACTTCGAAGGAGCCAGCCTCCAGTTATGAAAGATAGAAGAATTTGAGAATTTAACAACTGATAATTTCCATTTCATTTCATTCAGTACAAATACAATTTTAGGATAACTTCCCAATAAGTGGAGCCTTGAGACTCGGCACCACTTAGCATGTTTGAGTCTCATAATGGAACTGACTTTACAACTAAGACAGAAATGGAACTGACTTTGTAACTACTAATGACAACTGGACTAAACAACAACGATTTGAAAATTAAACTACATCTTAAAGCAAGGAAGAAGGAAATACAATTAAACTGAGCTTCAAACTGGGCCTGTCCCAATAATAGAACTAATCCTGATTTGGCACACAACACTTTCTCGGTGATTCTTCATCTCTTTCTCCGTTTTCCTCTTTTTTTCTTCTCGGTCTCTCCTGCTCCCTCTTTCTTTCTCGGCTTTCCTTCTCCATTTTTCCACTTTTTCCCTCTGTTCTGTTTTCTTCCTTTTTCGCGCGCGTGTGTGTACCTGCTACGTGTGTGTGTGTGTTAAAATATGTGTGCTTTATATATGTACACGTGTGGGCGGTTTTACAAATGTGTGGTCTGTGTGTATTACACATGTGTGTAGAAAAATCTAGATTTATTTATTTATTATATGGTAATTCTCAATTCATTCCCTCAAGTTTAGTTTAATATAAATTTACAATTAATTTCATGAAAAAGTTCCCAATTTTCCATAAAAATTAAACCTCGCGTTCGACGAGGCTACACAAGCGAAAATAAATTTACGCAATCTCGTTAAAATAACCCAGGCTGTTACACTGTACCACCACAGCAACCTCGACCAGCGCAAAGACCATCACGATTACGATCCCTGACGCAACATGTAGCATAAATGGAATCTCGTATTGATTTCATCATTCAAGATAGCTTGGCCACGAGGCAACTGCTTCAACAAATGGCTCACCATCTCTACATGAGGGATGATCATATTCCAGAATTTCCTGACCTGCCAGAGGATGATAGTAATGACGAGGAAGCTGAGGAGTGAAAACTCACGGTAACATTATTCCTTTACAGTTATTTTTTCTTTGTTACGCATTAGGGATAATGCTAGGTTTAGGTTTGGGGTGTGGGTTGTTTGTGTTTAAATTTTTCTGCGTCTCCGTCAAATTTTTTTCTTTTCTGCATGTTGTGTGTTCATTTTCATGTTTTATTTTCGTCAAATTTTTTCTTTGCGGCATGTTGTGTGACTATGTGTTTTTAATTATTGCATCTTATTTGAAAAAAAACAAAAAAAAAGGTCAAATGATTTGATTGTTTGTCTTAGTTAAAAAGTTTTAGGAAAAGATAAATGCTAATTTCATTTTTTTATCCCAATTTTGAACCCAATATCTAGGTCAGACTAGTATGCACTAAAAAATAGTTATGTGGCAGTTAGATAATAAGGAATTGACAAAGTGACTAGTTGAAATAATCGGTGGTTGATGAATGACCGTTTGCCTAAATATCTGTTTCTGTCTACAGTTATTTATAATATGAGGTATGTAAAAAAAAATATTAAACTGAACCAAGCTAGTACTTAGTAACCGGGCATTGTAGGCATTGCATTTTTGCATGTGAAACCCGCTGATGAGTCTTAGTTGGAGGCACTACCTTTTAAGTCACGGAAGTCGCGCGAGAAACGGATATCGGAAGGGGAAATTCGGGATGAGTACGCTATCAGAGTCGTTTCACATGTTCGCTGTTTTCGTTCATGCTGCGTTCTTAAACACGTTCGAACGCCATGCAGATTGCGGGCGTTCGTGTCGCATTCGAATTGGCATTCAAATGGTGTCGGTATTTCTGGTTTTGCTGTTAGCCTCACGACCCAAGCCCATCAAGCCCACTTAAAACACACCCAAATTAAATCAAATATTAAGTTAATATTAATTAGATAATGTAATTAAATAAAATAATTAATTAAGTCATATACCAAATTAAATAAAAAAAATAAAATCTAAATAATCACCTACCAAAATAATAAAAATACTTACACAAATTAAGAAATTACATGCCTAAAAAAGATAAATCAAATATATCATATTCCAAACTTAACAAATATCATGCCTAATTAAAATCAATCATAACAAATTAAATATTTTGTATTCCTAATCTAGCCAAGATTTGTCCCCACCTTAATCTTTGACTTTCCTTGCTCAACACTAAATCAAATCCCTTCCTTGTGAGACAAGGTGAAGCCCTAGCCAATCTCTATATAAACAACACTAAAACAAAGCCATGGTCCCCTGGACACAGCTAGTTCACGCCAATCACAGGAATAAGTAACAAAAAATATTCTTTTCATCTCCTCCACTCCATAGCCGAACACACTACTCTCCTCAACCCCTCTATAGCCGAAAATAACAAGCCTTTATATCCTCCCAAAGCCACCGAAACCATCCCTATACAACAGCCCTCCATCACCGAAAATTACAACCAAAAAACCGAACTGCAGTGAACACAAAAACTACACTATTTTACACGCCCAAACATCAGCAAAATCCCCTTAAAACAGTCCCTAAAACCCTTAAAACAGTAACATAAAAATTGCACTTATAATCCTTGAAATAACCACACAAAACTACACTAAAAACCCACAAAAAACACTCAAAACAGTCCGTTGGAACATCCAAACAGTGACCAAAGCAGTGAGCAGAAAATACATCACAAATAGTAGAAAAACGGAGTCAAAACATTGGCTTGAGCAGCGAAACAGCGAGGGAAAAAGCAAACCAGTGAACGGGAAAGTTAATGAGCTTTAACCCTTCCGATCTCCGTGGAACGCGAGTCCGAAAGTCGGCAAAAAAGGTTAGACCTGAGGGTATTTCCCACTTTCGTTTTTCTGTTTTATTTGTATTATTTATTGAAGTATTGCTTACATTATTGTTATGTTGAATTGCATGTTTTGGTCCTTGAGTAGATAAATATGCATGGATTATGAGATATTGTATGTTGTGGCTTTGGAATAAAACGAAAGATGTGTCAACTCTCGCAGTATATCGGATGGAAACCCGAACATAAATTTCATAGCCGATTCCGAATGGACAGTAGTATGATTTGTAATCGGGATACAACTCCACGTACCGCTTGAGTAAACGACATTTTCTTTTGTCTTATATTGCTTTGATTTATTTATTTTTCGTCATTTGAATTCCGCACATTATTTGTATGCATAATGCAATCGAGTGCATGGGCTTAGTAAGTGCGATGAAAGGTCCCCTAATTGGAGGGGTTAAAATCCTTTACCACGATGCTTTGTCGCACCGATTGATGTGTGTTCGGTTGAATGCAAGATATGTTCAATCGGGCACACTAAGTTTGATGTGATTGTCTTTATTTTTGTATGCATGATGCAATCGAGTGCATGGGCTTAGTAAGTGCGATGAAAGGTCCCCTAATTGGAGGGGTTAAAATCCTTTACCACGATGCTTTGCCGCACCGATTGATGTGTGTTCGGTTGAATGCAAGATATGTTCAATCGGGCACACTAAGTTTGATGTGATTGTCCTTATTTTTGTATGCATGATGCAATCGAGTGCATGGGCTTAGTAAGTACGATGAAAGGTCCCCTAATGGAGGGGTTAAAATCCTTTACCACAATGCTTTGCCGCACCGATTGATGTATACTCGGTTGGATGTAAAATGTGTCTAATCGGGTATACAAAGCACGATATCATTGTCTTTACTTTTTATATATGTGTTGTGTTGATTGCACATGGGTTTAGTAAGTGCGATGAAAGGTCCCCTAATTAGCGAGGTTAAAATCCTTTACCACGATGCTTTGCCGCGCTCTTAGCCCGTTATTGTTTACTAGATGTCATATATTCATCCGTCCATGTATGTGTCCTATCGTTTACTACATCTTTGAGGTCACTGCTGTAACCCCGTTTGAACGCATTTCAGAATGCCGTACGAACGCATGTTTTCTGTCTGGTCTCGTTCGAACGTGTTATCAAACGCCATACGAACGCGAACCTTCTGTTTACCGTTCGAACGCATTTCAGAACGCTGCACGAACACATGTCTTCTGTCTGGTCTCGTTCGAACGCGTTATCAAACGCTATACAAACATAAACCTTCTGTTTACCGTTCGAATGCGTTTACGAACGCTACACGAACGCGAACACACTGAACTGAGACATCTTCATCACATGCCATGTATAATTGTTTCTTAGGTGATTTTTCTTATGAAACCCCATATAGTCATTCTTATCTCTGTACATATCATAATGAAAAGCATGTTTATTCCATTGGTTGCATCATTTAACTTAGTCTTGGTTTAACGTATTACAATTCATATATCTATGTCATGATGACTTTTGAGTATTATTTCTTGTGGTATATCAGATGGAAACCCAGACATAAATTCCGTAGCCGACTCCGAATGGACGGTAGTGCGGTCTGTACTTGGGATACAATTCCACGTACCACTTGGAAAAGTGCTCACATGTATGCTTGTATGGTTGGTATGTATGCTTGTGTTTTCGTGAACATAATATGCCAATGAAGTTGTATGTTCATTGCTACTTTGATGTACTTTCAAGCATGCAACCTTAGATGTGAAATATATGTAAATTTAGGTGTATGTTTTATTTTAGACATGTGAATTTAGAAGCATGATACTCTTGGAAATAAGTGTTACTTGAGCTTGATTGAATTATTACATAAATCCTCTTATTACAAGTGACATAAGTAAGAGACCATTCCGAACCCAACGGTTTGAGGTCTTCCCTTGCGAGGGGTGAATGCGGCCTTAAATCTCATTTTCCCGGTTCACACCGGGTGGCGACTCCATTATTCTCCGGTTTAGTCCCCCGTGGCTACTCCGTACTCCCAACCAAGCCGCGAGCCCGGGACAGCATGCGTCGCCCAGTTCCTGTGTCCTACAGTCTGGCGACTCCACTGGGGATAGAGAATCGGCCCCGAAATATGTTCTTTTGTAATGTTTGGATTTATGTTTTAATTGACCGTGTCTATAGTGGATGAAATAGGGGTTTAATCAAAGGCATTTCTGAGGCTAGGTAATGGTTTGGTGTCTTCATTCATTCACTACCTTTCTAGAAGAAAAGCTGTGAAGGAACCTATATAGCCATCTACTCGTAGCCTATTGTGATGGACTAATTTGGATGACTCGCTGTTTATTCCTAACACCAATCGATAAGAGCCTAAGAGGCTTGGGTATTTAAGTGAGCCTCGCTCCACCTTCCCTCTGGGGAATCTACAATGGGAAATCCATTTGACAGTCAGTCACACACCATAGCTCATTGGCACGTACCTTAGTGTATAAAAAAGAATGCGCTCACTTGGTCGCTCGAACCCTTGATTGGGGAGACCTAGTTGTGGGCCATCCTTCGCCGATGAGAGCCTTTGTTTACACTCCTGCGAACCCACCCATAGACCGTATTGTATGGTTAAAGTAAAAATTATTTCCTTGAGTATGAGCTTGTGGACCATCCTCATTTGGGTGTAGTTGGACCATTGTCAGAAATGCAGACTTGCTGGGCCATTTAAACTGGGGCGAGTTCGTACCTTATGACCATTGGACCCAAAGCTTCTGAAATGTTGATGGGCCATTCTGTAGAAATTATTACGTTATGTTTGCATTATCTTTCTTCTATGTTGTGTTTGGGAACATCGTCGTTTGGATCCATTTGGACCATTTGTCATGGGATATGGGCTTGTTGGGCCATTTAAACTGGGACAATAACGTATTTCATGACGATTGGGCCAAAGGCTTCTAAGTTTTGATGGGCCACTTTGTGCTTGTGTTCGGAACATTACCATTTGGATTTAGTTGGGCTCCTTGCCATGAGATGTGAACTTGTTGGGCCATTTAAACTGGGACGAGTTCACTCCTATGACAGTTAGCCCAAAGGTTCTAAAATGATAACGGGCCGATTTGTTTGAGAATTTTAGTTGATGTAGTATGTTATATATGTTACATGCATCTCATGCACCTCATGCATACATATATCATGTTAACACCCTCTATGTCTCAAAAAGACATCATAGATACCGTTTGGGTTAGAGAATGAACAAGGCTCATTAAAAGAACAGTAACAGTCATGAGTGAATCTGGTAATGAGGTATCCCGTATGGATTAGTTAGAGAACGGTCTCGCCAAGGTCACTGAACAGTTGCAAGCTTTGACTACTCCTATGGCTGGTATAGCTGGGTCTTGTGCCAGGGTTAGTTCCAGAGATGTGAGGCACGAGGAATCTCCGAACAGATTGGGGGATGATATCCCCACTTTTGATGATGATATGGCAGAGTATGCAGCATGCAAAGTATCTAGGTCTCAGGCAGAGTTACAGAAACTCAGGGATCAGGTTGAGTCAGTTACCCGCAAGATAGGGGTAAGAATGAGGACTTGCTGGATTATGACACACTGACTTTCGAGGAACAGTTGCCGGTACAGTTCAAGATGCCTGACATGGCTAAGTTTAACGGGAATGGGGATCCAAGGGTGCATCTCCGGCAGTTTGTATCAGTCATGAGTTCAGTTGGCTTATCTCAGCGCCAAGTGTAGAAAATGTTTGGAATGTCGCTCGAGGGAGCTCCCGTGGTGTGGTACTACAGTTTGGAGAAGAAAGTGAAGGAAGATTGGAGGGAGTTGGCTGATACTTTCCTGAAGCAGTATGTCACTGACCTAGAGATTGATCTGTCGCTCTGTGATCTAGAGAATGTTAAGCAGAAGTCAGAGGAGAGTTTTAAGGAATATGTGGACCGGTGGAGGGGTCAGTTGTTGAAGATGCAGACTAGGCCTTCGGAGAAGGATCAGATTAAAATGATTATCAAGGGCACCAAGCCCTCTATTTACAGCAAGTTGAGGAGGATGACCTCTATGATTGCAGAATTTCGGCAGTTGAGGGAAACTGTCAGGATATTGAGGAAGAAGAGGTTGAGAATAGAAAATTCTATGGTCTGAACAGGAGGCCCATTGAGGGAACATCGGGAACAAAGCCCGTTTCTGCTGAGATTGCCGCTATCCGGAACCGGATATTTTCCAACTTGGGAAGACCCCTGTCAAAGGTGCTAGAGAAACTGAAGAGGCAATGGCTCTTAAAACCCTTGGAAGCCAAACCATTACCCAATCCCCTACCATCATATTATAACCTAAGCCTTTACTGTCACTTTCACCAACAAAAGGGCCATGACACTGACAATTGCGCCCGACTCCGCCATGAAATCCAAGACCTGATAGACTCCAAGAAAATACTTGACCCAGAAACAGAACAGCCTGACACACACAGAAACCCCTTACCCAATTACCTTGCCGTACCACCACCAGCCTATATGATCAACTCTGGCCCTCCCCGAAGACCTTGTCCTAAATACTTTCACCCT